>JASDQU010103394.1:0-18615 GCA_032191745.1 Picea mariana | reverse complement strand
TAATACCGTATTTGGACTCCACTAGCCCAGAGAACCAAAAGAGGCTCGTTGGCCCCGAATTAAATGCCTCGCAGACTGGTAGGTTGATGGCTCCTCAGGAATTAATGAGGGATGGGGAGGTGAACCGCCCATCCGCAGAGCCATCATGACTGGCCAGTGCGAGGGTAATCGCGCCACACACAACCTCGCAAGAGGATAAGGCATGGGGTAGAAGCGATTGGGCAGGAGCAGACATGAGGGGAGAACTCTGGCAATATGCTGAGTGAGTGATAGCAGAGAGGAAGGATTGCAACCGTCGCTCCTGGTCACTGGCAAACAGAGACACAGTCTCACAGCATCGTGGTCTCAGCTCGGGGGTGGCTAGTGGTAAATCCACTGGGAGTCACTAAGCCCACGGTTGGGTGGAAACGAGCATCCCTCTCAGCAGTTGCTTGACCCCTGGTGTTATCTCTGATAAGTGTTTTGCCTCTGGCATCTTGAAATATATATATATATATATATATATATATATATATATGCTTATTCTGATAATTATGCTCATAAGTTGTGAAACTGTGAATGATTTCATTATAAGAATGACTGTATGGTGTTTTGATCAGTACTAGTAGTTGTATATTTATATGGAAAGACTACATATGGTTTATGTCCTCATGAATTCGTTATTTGTGTGCGTACTGTTCCAATTCAGACTTCACGCCTGGTTCTCGGGAGGACGACATCCTTATATACCTTAGGTAGTACCCTGAGTAACTCTCCCCATAGAATTACCTTCCTTGAAAAGCCCATCAAGAACCAGGAAGGCGGTTGTGAAGGCGTAAGGCCTTAGTAACCCTGCATAAGGAGGAATGATCCTTTTGAAAACCAAGATGACAGCATAAGGATGAGGTAACGAATCGACGGATGAGATCCCGTTGGGAGATCTATGGTCACTCACAACTGTCAGATCGGAGGAAGGAGCTGGAAAGTTAAGTACCTTAACCTTATAGGTATTAATCGACGGACAAGATTTCATCGGGGAATCTGCGGTCACCCACGACCGTTAGATTAGTAGGAGAAAGTAGGGCGTTAAATGACTTACCACTTGGTTTTCTGGTGTCTTCGTGGGTAGCGAAGAGTTTAGGACCGTAGATCCCCAAGGTTCATGAGAGTATTTGGACCGTGGATCTTTTCCAAGCCTAGGGAGTCGTGGAAGAATGCATGGGTAGGAACCATTATGAGCCGTCAAATCTCGGCTGAAAAACCCGACAATCGTTGGATCTGTCAGGAGTTACTCGAAGGTTAAGACTCCAGTGTATTAGGGGCGAAAACCCTGGGACAGATCTGAGCCGTCCGATTGACGGAGGCCACGTGTTGTGAGATCTCCCATTTTGGGAAATCGAGAATCGCGGAATCGGGATTCCTGTTGACAAGAGTTCGGGATTTTCCATGGTGAAAACCTCGGGACGGATCTGAGCCCTCCGATTGACGGAGGCCACGTGTCGTGAGATCTCCCATTTTGGGAAATCGGGAATCGCGGAATCGAGATTCCTGTTGACAAGAGTTCGGGATTTTCCATGGTGAAAACCCTGGGATAGATTTGAGCCGTTCGATTGATGGAGGCCACGTGTCGTGAGATCTCCCATTTCGGGAAATCGGGAATCGCGGAATCGAGATTCTTGTTGACAAGAGTTTGGGATTTTCCATGGTGAAAACCCCGAGACGGATCTGAGCCATCCGATTGACAGAGGCCATGCATCATGAGATCTCCCATTCCGGGGAATCGAAAATTGTGAGATCGGGAGTCCTGGCGACAAGGGATCGAGATTTTTCTGGGTGGAAACCCCGGAGCAGTTGTGGACCGTCCGATTTAAGGAGGTGACGTGTTGAGAGATTACCCGTTTCGGGGATCGGGGATTTGGGAGTTCTGCTGACAAAAACTCGGGTTTGCCTTGACAAATCCCGATCCATAATGTCGAGACAATAACATGTGGCTAAGTCCCGATGGACAGACAAGATTCCTTCGGGAAATCTCAGGGTCCATAACGACTGTCCGATGTGAGGAAGATATGTCCGTTTTACGCTGGGGCGCGAGTGCGCATTAGGGTAAGTAGCGAACAGATCTGGATGGCCAGAGTCCACCCGCCCAGATCTACGACTGAGGATGCATTCCGGAGCCCCCTTACCATTCTGCCTTTAATGGGGGGGGGTCCGAAATAGTGTGGCGTGTGAAGTGGGGCCCCTCCTGTCATGTCGACCATCGTGTCGTGTTTCCCTCTCTGCCACCTGTGTTCCACTTAACCGCGCAACGGGGCCATTTCTCATTGGCTGTTCTCTGGCCCTATTGGGATTTATTCCTATTAGCCATTTGCTAACCCTGTGGGGATTCGCCCCCATTGGCCGATCGCTAGCCCTATCGGGATTCGGCGGTTGCCAAGTCAAACGACTCGACGTCACTGTAGCGCCGAGGCGCGAAATATGAAAGAGGTATTGCGTTTATTCGGACTGTGATCGTGACCCGCGACCACATGGGAGCGGGGAGAGAGAAAGGACCAGCTTATGCTGGTCCTCCATGGATGTTTAGGGCTTCTGATTCGACATAAGACCAGAAAAATCCGATTTAGGTAGTGGGTATGTGACATATTGATGATGTCGTCCTCTCACCCACCTGATGTTGTCCTCTCTCTCGCCTGATGCCATTGTAGAATACCCTTCTTGTTAAGGGGGAGTGTTGAAATAATGTAACTGCAAAGTGTATTCTAATTATTATTGTTGTATTATTCATTAGATCAATCCCCTATTGCGGATTGATCATGTTAGTTATTGTAAAAGACCAAATTCCCTTTTGTAGATTGGTCAAAACATAATTGTAATAGGCAGAAGAAGAAGTCGACCCCATAATATATTAAAGGGGCCCCATAATATATTAAAGATGGTTATAACCACCCAGAAGAAGTCGTATATGCCAGTGAAGAGACACCTCCGTCCACACGTGCCAGAGTTGTATAAATAAGGAGGCTAGCGCCTCATTTAGATATACACTCACTTGTTCATTAAGAAGAAAGTTTTGGAGCTGCAGTTGGAGAGAGAGAGAGAGAGAGAGAGAGAGAGAGAGGCGCAGTCTTGGGAGAGGACTTTCTGTATTTGTTTGAGTTATCTCTTGGCATTGTATTGGCTATCTATAATAAGGAAGTTTTTGCTAGGTTTTCTCTCCCATGAGGGTTTCCTAGGATAAATGATGTGTCTCTTGTGATTGTGTATTTCTCAGTGATCCTATCTTATGCTATTGTTATCTAGTGAAATACAAAGAACTCTAATAATAGCTTAAACCTTAACAGATCCGACCATAGACCATCGATGATTTTCATTGGCGGATGAAACACTTCACCAAAATTTCCAATTTGACCATTGTCCATCAATGAATTTTCTTAGCAAACCGAATTTGCTAACAAAATTTGTCGAAATTTGATACTTAGCAATTTTTCGACCAAAATCCAAGATGAATCTGGGTCGTTGATCTCTCAGTTAAAATGATCATAACCATCGATCCACCATTATTTTTCCAACTCTATCGATGAGTCTTGAGCGTGGATCTACTCCATTTCCCAACTGCCGAAAATGAATCTAGACCTTTGATCCGTTTCATTTTCCCAACTCTTAAAAACTTATAAGTTTTTGGGTCAATCTACAATGAATATGGGCCATTGATTTCGAAATCATACACAGTATCGACTCTTGATCCATCAGAGTTCGTGCAATTCTTCACCAACCATTAAAACATGAATTTCGACCTTCCAAGTCGAATTTTAACTCCGCAACTCTATAGATTTTGTCCTTGATCACTTATAAGAGGGTTATGAAGTACTTTTGACCTTAATTCTCTAAGAAATATAGGGATTTCACTTTGGAATTCATTAATTTCCCCAAATACATCACAAACCCAATATTTGTAACAACATATCTCACCCAAATTCACACTGATATTGGCCCATACAAGCCCGATGTTTGAACTAGAAGCTCTGATACAATCTGTTACATCCCTTTGCTTAATTATGAACATTACATGTGGAAATACTCATAGAATTACATTTTTTTTGCTAACTAATCATGTAGCTTACCATCTATAGGAAAACATATAGTTTTAACCATGTGTTAATACCATGAATTAGATGCATCTACAACATTCTAAAATAAACATAAAAAACAACTAATAAACTCAAATACATCAACATATAAATTGATCTCAAATACAAAGTTAATACACAACAATTAAATTCATAATGCAACACAAAAACAAGATAAAACACTTATCTTTTAAAATAGTTGTGCAACCAGTTGCTTGGGATGGATGTTCTACCCAACCATAGACAAAAACAAGATAAAACACTTATCTTTTAAAATAGTTGTGCAACCAACTGCTTGGGATGGACGTTCCGCCCAACCATAGACTTGTTGTTTCAAATCTCAACAACAAGTCACCCCCGAGTTGGGGCTAGCAATCCACAAAAGAGGGTGGTCTCTCACTGTCCACCCACAACTCAAAAAATTCTACAACCCACTGGTATTCTCCTACAACTATCCCGATTTTTCACCAGCTCTCTTCCTCTTGACCTTCCTGACCCAAAGAATGTACCCCTTCACTGGCCTCAGTCTATCGGGTATCCCATTCGTTTATCAAGGTCTCTCCAACATAGGTAACCAAGCATCTCACTACTAGGAAACTCAAGGGATCTCACTACTAGGAAAACAATAACAAACACTTGTTGTTACAATGAAACTCACACAAGAGTTCACTCTTCTGGCCTGAAAACTTAGCTCTTTAGTTTTACGCTCCAATTATGCTCTAGAATTCTCCCTCCGTGCTTGCTTCAACTCAATTTTTCTTCTTCCTTGTTCTTTGCTTACTATTCATGCAAAAACATGATTCTCTAAAACTGCTCTTTCTTCCCATACAAATTTTTCCTCTCTTTGCTTGCCTGCTTGACTTGCACTCTTCCCCAAGCTGATTGTACTCAGCCCGATGCTCTCAATAACTATGAGATGTGACTTCTTACACCAACCCTCTTACATGTATTCAATGATTGGCTTTGGGAACACTCAACAACAAAATGGAAGGTTTACTCAAAACAATAAAATCAAGAAAAATATTTGGGAATTAAACTCGTGAATAAAACCCCCTTTCTAGGCCCCTCTTCCCTTGTGGATTAATCACCCCCCATCTCTGTCCATGTCCCCTTAGTAGCTGGCATCACATTTTCTTTATTAAAATTTAGAAATGCAATTTGTATACATTGCTTGGCCATAACCATACATTATGTCTACATTAAGAATTAATTAAACTGGGATTATAGCAGGGACATTACATGTTTTAACTGGACACTAAAACAAATAAGTGATAAAGCAAACTAGGGAGTGAAAATAGAAAAATTTACAACTTGCACCCCTTGAAGGACCATCTAATATTGAAGTGGAACTAAGAAGAAGAGAGGGTCTAGCTGCAAGAATCCCACTTACAAGTCAATCAAAAATCACCTTCCCTACTTTGTAGTAGAAAAACCTTAGATCTCACTTACAAAACTAAGTAGAAACGTTATGGTGAATCAACTGGGGAAACATTTGAAAGTCCTTTCTCCTTGTCGCTGGTTCCTCTTAAGACTCTCTACCAACGCAATATGTTTCACTCCACAAGCACATTGGGCAAGTGGATGCAATGAGAGAAAACAAATGCATTTAAGTAACAACATCAAATCAACACAAGTAAATTGTGTGGTGGGATAAATGAGATTCTAGTACAAATAGAAAGGATACAATATTGGATTCATACCATGCAATTGTGAGATGGTTCCAAGTCGTTTCTCCTCATGGTTTCTTCCTCATAAGACTCTCTAATAATGCAATGGTCTTTTGTGCTTCATCTTAAACCTCCACAAACAAGTGGGTACAAAGGTGCAAATTTGAGATTCGTTTGTGTGTGAATAAAATATGTGCAAGATAAAGCTAAAATCTTTGAAACCAATCCAAGATGAATGTGTCCCATGTGAATTAGGTCTTTTATAGGAATTTTATCCTTCAAGGTTTCCATGAAGAATAAGTCCACATTGTAGAACTATTTTGAAATATTCACTTAAGGTGTGCAAAAAATATCTAATATATAACTAAATCAACTCATGGTGAAGTTTCACATCATCAAAACAAATGAACGATGTAGGCTTTAGCCTATTATGAGTGTGGCCATGCACTTTTTGAGAAAATAAACCCATGGATCAAATAAACTAAGAAAAAATGATATTCACAAAATTCCCATACATTTAATGCAAATATGGATTAAATAGATTACTTATGGTAACCCAAGAAGAACAAAATTGTCTAATACATAGAAACCAAATTAACTAAGTGATAACATAGTGTACTTTGAAATACATTGACATAGTGTACTTTGAAATACATTGACATGTACATGTACAAATACTATTACTATAGTAGATTAATCTCTCTACATTCACAATCAAACATATATCGAGCTTCATACATAAAATTATAAAAGAATAATTAAAATAATAAATAATATTTATAAATTTTTAAAAGGTAAGAATTTTTTTTATACTTTTCAATTATATATTCCATTTATATGTTTACTCATTTCAAGTGTAAGTATTTGATAAATTTATAATGAGATAAATTGGAATTATATAAAACATAATTGAAATTTAATTTCACCCAAAAAAACACATAATTAAAATTTAAAAAAATAATAAAAAAATATACACACTTAAAATTTAAATAACTTTATAAAAAAATAAACTAAAATATAACTCAAAATAAATTTTAAAATAAATAAAATCTAAAAAATTATTTATGTTTATACTTCAAACTTGAGAGAACTTAAATCTTATTGATTATTTTAAGAATTGATGTTGATATTGATTCTTTTAAAACTTGATTTTTTTTTTATCCCATTACTAAATTTGAAAGGCACTTATCAATTAGAGTCTTATACATTAAGTTATTTCGACTTAAATACTATGAGGATTTTGATTTTACTTTCGAGCCGTGTGACCTCTTCAACTCCTTAATTCCCTGTGCCATTGTCTATTAATTAGAATATTATATACAATTTGAGTGTCATTGTGTATTAATTGCAATTTGATCACGTAGTAACAATATAAATTCGAATTGGAGTGTGATTGTCTATTAATTTCAATTTTATACCCACGTCATCATTACTTCGGGTCGAGCAATTCAACCGAGTGGGCGCGGGCTTGGTTTCCACCCCACGTCTTATGAGAGGAGACGTGCCCGGCCCTGCCTCCGGATTACACCATCAGTGATGAGTGATGTCAGTAAATAAGCGTACATGAGTTAAACGTTTTACAAAATGATGATTTTTCAGGGGATATTTGTTTGAAATTTGGTGAGAAATTATTAGATTGTGAAAAAAGTCATTTTCTAGAATAGTTAAATAACGTTAAACTATAAAGGCTGTGTCATCTAAATAGATCAGGGGTTAATTCACCTTGTCTAATTGTTTTATGTTTTGGTTCTTTTAACTGAAACCTGGTGATATAAATTTAAATAAAAATTTAACAAAATTGCAATTTTATGTTATTTACATTACATTTATAAATGCATAAATAAATCTGAAAAACTCCTCAAGCACTTTCATTATATAGTTTTAACTACTTAAATATTCATATCCAACAAATTCTCGCAAATTACATGAAAAAGTGAACAAAAAATATCCCATGAAAATATCCAAAACAACTTAAAACAGTGAGACATGTTGAAATTTATATTTTTATATTCTAATATATTATATAAAGAACCGGGGCCTACTTATCTCCGTGTACCACGAAGCGGGCGGGGTCAACTACTAAATAAAGATGGAAGTGTCTCTTATCTTCGAACAAGTGGATACGTGCCAAGCCAAGAGATAGATCTGTTCCACAGGGCACCTTTTTCCCTATTGACCTGACCAGCGAGAAGAGGTTGGTTCGATCTTTACTTTGAGGCGAGGTTCCCCGGAACCAAGGAGGAGGAAGGGTCATGGGAGGAGGAAGGGTCCTTGCGGGGCTTAGGGCCCTGGTTCTGATAAGGGTAAGGGTCATGAATCGTAGCCCTTGCCTGCTTCATGAACTTTCTGTAGCTAGTAATGAATTTGGTCGTTCTGCCTCGCGTTTCGTTATTTACCGCTTGCCTTCCGTAGAGCCAGAAACCCCACCCAGCCAGAAAGATAATATATTATATAGTGTATATGGTGATAAAAAAAACATATATACTATATGAGTTATTGGGCTATCCATAAAAGAATGGAGTGGGTTAATTGGGGACTTGGGAGCAATTTTCCTTTTCCAATCCCAACTTTTCTTGCAGGTTTTCTGGTTTTCTAGTGATGAGGTTTTAAATTTCCAACCAATCCAGAACTCAGATAGATTTTCTGACTATCTAAATTGATTTAAAATAGGGCTTAAAATAGGGCTAAACTCTGGATAAAATTTTGAATTACATGAAACTTTTATCCATGCAAAATCAAGCTACCATTGAAAATCGCACCGAAAATCGCACCTCACCCTACGTGGTCTTCCCTGAGGTCAACCCCGTCCCTATCCGGGGATTTCTTGTCGGTTTACAATGGGAAACTTGACGGAGGAGAATTCTGAAACCCCAACAAGTTCTATCCCGCCACACAGGGCATTCATTCCCAGTTGCCCTAACACCCGGCCAATCACGGGGGTTGGGGTTCAACTCTGAAAATCTTACCAGATTTAGGGCTTTTTTTTGGCCTGGCCTGAATCTTCTCAATCTTCCGAGTTCCCAGAAAAAAATGAAGTTCCTAGCGTCGTTTCGGCGTTGGGTTACTCAAAAGCTCTCTTCATTTATGGTAAATGAAGACGAGCAGCGTCGCACAATTAGGTATTACGAAGAGCAGATTTCAGAGGGCCAGGCCACGTACGACAAGAAGAGTACCGTCAGAAACATCTTACTTACCAGTTATGTGGCCGGTCAGGGCGCCATTATTGCTGGCGTCTTGTCTGGACAGCGAATGAAGAAGCTAATTGGATGTGCGAGTGCGTGGAGTATACTCATTTTATCAGGCATTGTCTCTGTATCAGTCATCGTTGCCCTCGTTTTTGTATTCTTTCAACAGTTCAAGCTGTTCAAACGTGGAAAACAACTCCAAGAAGGTCTTGATTATGTCATTGACTGCATCCATCCAAATCAAACATTGGAGAAGAAACGCATATTCTACTCTACCTACAAAAGGGAAGTATTTGAGACTGCATCTTCAATATGGTGGGCTCAAAGAGTTGCCATTCTTGCCGTTCTGATCGCCAGCTCAGTATGTCTGTTGGTCATTTGCGCTCGTCTACTCTGCTGATCATAGCGCAAGATTTATGGCATCTGTATTGATGCGTTTTCTCTCCATGTAGCACTGGATCGGTCCCCAGAGATTCCCAGCGTGACATTCAGTCCATGGATTTTTTTATCGATACCTTCAGTTCAGGGTTTGTATAAATTTTATGCTGGATATATCTGGTCTCAATATCTATGGCCTTTTTTGTAATTAGAAGATAGATAAAAAGTATCTCTTGCAAGATCTATGGTATTTCTGTATGGACTATGACATTTCAGTATGGAAGTGATTCCAAATTAGATATACTTAGTCTCTACATACGATATGTATCAGTCCCACGCTTCTAGGCAAGTATTCCCTGGAAATTCAATCCCGGGAAATCCAGACCTTAATCCAGTCCCAGGCTTCTATGTATGGTATCCCTCGAAATTCAATCACAGGCCTTAATTCAGTCCCAAGCTTCTATGCATGCATGGAATCTCAGAGTCAGTTAAGTTTAAACCCAGACCCTTAATTCCGCTGTTATATCTTATTTAATCCCAGCGTCAGCAATCTCAAGCCCTCGCTTCCAGTTCTATGCATGGATTTCCAGCGTGACCTGTCGAGGGTTTTTTATCCTTCATTTGGATATACTTGATCTGAACATGAAATGGGGTTTTCTGATCTATGACATTTTTGTAATTTATAAGATAAATAAAAAGGATCTCCTTTAAGATCTATGGCATTTCTGTATGGATGTGATTCTAAGTTAGATATATCTATTCTGGACATACCGTATGTATCAGTTCCAGGCTTCTACGAAAGGATTCCATGGAAATTCAATCCTAGGGAATCCAGACCTTAATTCAGTCCTAGGCTTTTATGCTTGGAATCCCAGAGCCATTAAATTTTAAACCTAGACCTTTAATTCCAGTGTTATATCCTATCAATTCCCAGCGTCAATAAACCCAAACCCTTGCTTCCAGTTACATGCATGCATGGACTCCCAGCGTGACCTTCAGTCGAGGGTTTATATATATTAATATATAACTCATAAATACGTATGAATTTTATCCTTCATTTGGATACATCTGCTCTTAAAATGAAATGGAATTTTCTTATCTATGGCATTTTTAATAATTTATCAGATAAATAAAAAGGATCTCCTGTAAGATAGATAACATATCTGTATGTGATTCTAAATTAGATATATTGGTCTCTACATATTATATTTATCAATCCCAGGCTTCTACGCACGGATTCCCTGGAAATTCAATCACAGGGAATCCAGACCTTAAATCAGTCCGAGGCTTGTATGCATGGAATCCCAGAGTCAATAAAGTTTAATCCCAGCATATAGGTTACTTACACAATGTGGGCTTCTGAAGTTCTTGTGCCCAGTTATGTGTGCCAAAGATGGATTACTGGAGAGGATAGTCGAGGTGCGGTGTATTGATGCGTATTTAGAGGTTTAAGGGCGCACCAGTTAGAGCGAACCCTCATGAATATTTAATTATGGACATCCAAGGGGAGGTCAAGGATCCGAGACGAGCTAGCTCTGAGAAAATATGATAGCAGAGGCTTTAATAGCATGATAGGGCGTAGTTTAACTGTTTTTGGATTTTTTTTGGTCAGAATTTGATGACATAAATTTGTAATAAATTATTATTTTTATTATTTTTTTTGTTGTTTAAATTTTTTTTAAATTAAAAATAGATGAATTCAATATATTGGAAATTTTTTAGGACATTAAAATTATATAAAAATAATCACTCAAATTTATAGATCTAACAATTTCTTACTAATTTTCAAACAAATATCCCCAAAATTTTATCACCTACTTATAACGTTTAAACTAACATGATTGTATTTAAACTACGGCCCATGATTGTAAAAATGAGATGAGGAAGATGGATGGAACGATCCCTGTGAGATATTAGCATGAGGGAAGAGGGCTCTCACATCGTAGTGAGGATGGGTGGGTCATTTAACTACTAAGAAGTGAGTTTTCCTGTTTTATTAAGTGTGTCTTATTGATATGACCACATCACATGATTAGATATAATGAGGTACCAGAGCCATAGCTGGTGCAATGGAAAGAGCTTATGTGTCACGTCAATGGAGGGGCAGTTGGACTAGTGTTCCCTAAGGACTTTTCGTTTTTCGATGCTTGGGAGCAACAGATCATTGTGTTCCACGAGGATCCCTATGCAGGGCTCAAAATTGAACCCGTCACAGTAGGTCAAGAGCCTCTCAACACGTCCCAGAAGTCTGGTTAAAAATTTGCCAAAAAAATGCTTAATTTTTGTTTTACCAGTTTTTACGGAAATGTTAAGTAAAATTTTAAATTTCTGAAGGGTTAACATTTAAAATGCCCCTCATAGCATTTTGAACTTTGGTCATTAGTATTATTAATTAAAATTTTTAACTATGGGTTGGTACAAATTTAAGAATGAAAGCTATTTACAATCAGATGGAGATATTTACCTCAAGTTCAGATTTCCAGGCGGCCTCTCGTTCATGGAATCCATGCTCTCATTCCTCAATGTAACTCTGCATCTCCCCTCCTTCATAATCTTATCCTTAATATCAGTTACCAGAGCTTCTTTCAACTCCTTCACGAACTTGTCCACCATGGTATTGATGCACAACGATGAAGATTCGAACTCTGAACCTTCCCTTTCCCTTCATCTATTCTGAAAATCCCTACTGGCCATGCTGCCATGGACTCAGAACAAGACACAATTACACAAACTTTCAAAGAAATGAATGAAATTGAGATGGAAAAATCTGGTTATGGGAAGGAGGGAATATTCAAGTCTTTGAGGTGGCAATTGAAGTTTTTAAAGGACGATAATGCCAACATGGTATCCTTCATGTTTAGAGATTTGTTATCCTATGATCACAGATTGGCATTGGCAAATGCAGATTCCAGCCAGAAAGTGAGCTTCACGAAATTCAAAGATAAGGTTACAGATTGGCATTGGCAAATGCAGATTCCATCCAGAAAATGAGCTTCACAGAATTCAAAGATAATGAGCTTCACAGAATTCAAAGATAAGATTAGCGTGGTGGGTAGTAGATTTGGTCAGTGGGGTATAACAAAAGGAGATGCGGTGCTATGTTTTTTCCAATTCTGTTTATTCCCGAGTCTGTTTCTTTGGGATTGTTTCAATTGGGGCGGTGGAAACCACTGTGAATCCATTGTATACCGCCATGGAAGTGATTAAACATGTCCAAGATTCGAAACCCAAGTCCATCATTGTTGTCCGAGAGCTATGGGATAACGTTAAAGATATGGGTTTGCTTGCAATAGTGATGAAAAGACCAACATTTGAAGGCAAAGATTGTGACATCAACATATTAGGTGCATCTGTTCTATTTTCTTATTTGTATTAGTTCAAAAGCAAGTTGTCAAGTTATCCATAATTTGTTTTTTCCATAACTCTTCTTTCAAGACCAAGTTGATAGCTCTCTTATTTTCAAGATGAAAAGACCAACTTGAAAAGTATTAGGGAGTTTTTTAGACCAACATTTGAAGGCAAAGATTGTGACATCAACATATTAGGTGCATCTATTCTATTTTCTTATTTGTATTAGTTCAAAAGCAAGTTGTCAAGTTATCCATAAATCTTTTTTTCCATAACTCTTCTTTCAAGACCAAGTTGATAGCTCTCTTATTTTCAAGATGAAAAGACCAACTTGAAAAGTATTAGGGAGTTTTTTCATTATTCCTTGAATGCAATTGGCTTCAAGGATTCACAATTAAACTTCTGTAGAAAACCCTTTTTTAGTTTTGAAGAATCCAAAGGTATCATATTTCCCTTAATGTGTGAGGATAATCCATTGTGCTATATTGTCATAAGAGCCTAGAGGTGATCTTGAGATAATGAATGTTGCAGGTAAGCCTTTACAAAAGGATGCCTCTAGCAATGGGATAATCAAATTTAATCAACCATAATCACTCCACTCTTTCATCTCTGTTAATTCAATTTTTAAATTGATTTCAAGCCGATAAACACCCATTTTTTCACAGTGATCCTAGGCACTCTTGAATGCCAAGAAAATTGAGCAATATTTCTAATTCAAAAACATAGATCCATTGTTCCTTCCAACGGCTTAGGCAACTATGCCAAAAGAGCGGGCATTTCCAACAAGGAGCTTCCTATATTGCTTAGATTTCCAATAGCACTGGGCAATGTTTTTTTTTTAAGTTTGTATCTATATATCAAGTGTATTTCTACCAAGCACAGTTGATGTGCCATTTGGACTCATGGGATCTAAGGATTAAGAAGTTCTAGTATCTTCGAGTGTCTGACCTCCCCTGGTATGGTCAAATTGTCGCAACAACAAATTGTATTGAACCTTTGAAGGGATTTGGAAGTACTTAATGACATTAAGTGGATGTCAAAATATTGAGTTTGCCACATTATACATTTGATAACTTTAGGCTTTGGTGACTTGTGAGCATAAGAGATGGATTAAAACATCAAAGTTTCCATATCATCCAACCCATTCCAGTAGGACAATCTATTTGAGAGCTTTCTTGTGGACTTTGGAAATTTCAAAAGGGGAGCTTCTTTGCAGTGATCATGTTTCCAAAGTTTCAACAAAAACCTTCATCCCTTTTTATAAGAAATTATACGTTTATCTGAGACTCACAGGGTCACAATGTTTTCAATTTACTTTTGGCCATTCACTTGTAAACCCCGTGACCAGGGAAGCGGGTAAAAGTAAGGGTGCTTATTGTGCCAGGAGGCGCATTCAACAACCCAGTATGTGATAGACTTATTTGGTGGGTAACAACATTAACATATGGATATGAAAGAAATTATAAGATAATAATAATAAAAAAATATATACATGTCAGCTTAGATTTTGTTGAGGACCAAGAGGGATATTATAAAAAAATAACAATAAAAAATAATTTATACATATCAACTTAGATTTTGTCAAGGATCAAGAGGAATCAATTCCTTCAAGGTACAAACCTTTCCTCAAATTTTTTCACTGTGAAAAACTCTTACACCTCTAAAAATTTGATCCCTCTAGATACTACTACTCGATAAATTTGAATCTAAAATACATCTAAAATAGTCCAAGTACAACAATCAATGCCACCCATCCAAAACCTTTATAACTGCTTATTCAAATTAGATAGTATAATACATCAAACTGAGGATGAGGCTTAGGCTTGTGGAAAGCATGTGAGCATAAAAGATCTTGGGAAGGTGAGATGCTTTCTACACATCTTTACATACCCTCGTCAATACTATCTATTACAAATCAAGTTTAGTCAAAGCATGAGAGAGAAATTTAAAGACCTTGTAGATGCAACTTTTGCGGGCCGACTGTTATCATATTTAAGGCCACATAGAAGGTAGTTTTTAAACCCTAATCCACAATCTTTTACAACAAAACAAAGAAAAATCACCTAAAGCATTGTAGACCAATACAAGGTATTAAAACCTAACCCATTGTATAAGCCTCTAGGCTTGAAACGACTACTTAAAGAAGTAATCTCTAGAGGGCTCTTGTCACTTTTTCTGTTGGAAAATCTGCAAGGCCTGAGCATACCATCCATCTTTGCTGCTCCACCTTTGAAATAATGATAAGCTTTGACTTCACCATGAGAAGAGCTAATCCATAACTTTGTTTTTGAGTGGACGAGCTCATCCTCATGGTGAAGTGAGAGATGGAATTATAATTAATTCCCCTATTTTACAATTTAGGTCTTCTGATCTTCCATTTGTGCCTTCTATTACGTTACCTAATGTCCCTCCAATATATTCTTGCTTTTCCATAATGATTCTCTCACCCATCTCAAAATATGAAGAGGAGTCATTTAAAGTGATGAGAGGGTGGTGTTGTTGTTGAGATGTGTAGTGGGAATGAGGGGAGAGAAGTACCAAAGCATCTATAAAATGAAGAGGCGTTGAAAGTGCCGAGAGGGTGGTGTATGGGTGAGAAGTACAGTGGGAATGAGGGGAGAGAAGTACCAAAGTCAATATACTAATGTTGGGTGTCTTATGTGCGATGATGAGATATTTTTTTCTTGTCATGAATGGACTTTCACAATTGCTTTGGCTTAGAAAGTGTCGATAGAGTGTTGTTGTGATTGAGAAGTGCAGTGAGGAGCAAGGATCAAAATTGAACCCGTCACAACATGAACCTTTAATCCTTTTTTATTCATCCTTTTTGACAAGAAAACCTTCAATCAAATCATTGTGATTTTTCATCTTGTAAACATGCTTACTTTGTTTTGTTGATTTTCTTTGTTTGGATCTTGAGTTGCTCAATTGACATGGGTACATCATCAAAAAGTAAATATCCAAAAGAAAATGCCTCATAGCTCTCTTTCCCCATAGCCAAGAGAAAGTACACCAGTGTGATAATGCTTTGCAAATATTTTGAGAATGCCCCATAGCTCTTTTACCCCTGCTTCATCCAAGCCCAAAATCAAGGAGACACATCTTTTGTAGCATTAATTTCATTGTCTTGTTTTTTGATGTGGATCTTTATGGCTTCTTGATGAGTGTATAGAAATGAAGTATCTAGTTTTAATTTTTTGTAATGACACTCTATACGATTTAAGTATACATCTTCCTCTATCATGGTTTATGCCTTTTGTAAGATTTTCTTATCTTCTAATGGTTTTTAGAATTCTTAAATTGATTTGAAACTACTGTTTGCTTGTTGAGAACCCTAACAAGAGTCCAATGTTCTTGGACAAGTGTGATGTGCTTTATATTAACAACATGTTATTAGGAATCTGTGTGATATGTTAGTTTTTAGTTTAAACACTGAGATTTTTTTCTTTAAATTTTAAATCTTCTCCTTTAACATTTAATATTTGTATAGACATTTTCCCTACTTTGGAATTTCTTGAGTTTTGTTGCCATGATTTTTTTTATTTTTTAATCAAATAAAAGTGATGGCTACGTTTTTCTCATGTTCTATTCAATCGAGACATTTATTATTTTTTTAATAATAAATTTTGATACACATTTTGCATGGATATTTTGAGGCCTCGAAATTTGTGCATTTAAAATGGATTAATTTTGAGTTTCTAGCTGTGCTATTAAATTTAGAGAACAAATTTTCCTCCAAAATTCTACATTTTAACATTTGCATTTGTTGCCTTATTTCTATTCACTTTTTTAGGATCATATGTAACGTCACTTAATTTAACTAGCATCTTTAAACTTTGTACTATTTCTCTACTAGAAATAAATTTTATCAAATGTAATATTTCTTTAACACATTTTTTTTTTATGAAGTGTATATTTAATTTATTGTTTTCAATTGAAATGTAAATTATTTTGGAAACTTTTCATCATGGAAGGGCTGCATAATTATATACCCTTCTCACTGAAATTAAGACCTACCCTTCAAATTTGATCACTGATCCCTAATATGCTTGTGTGGATATGTGGTTGGTGAGGCTAGTGGTGGTAGTGCTAATGCTAGGACAAGGGAAACCACCAACAATTGTGGGATTCAAGGGAGAGACACATGCAACTAGGGAGGAGGGTTGGAATTTCAAATCCCACCAGCCCGTTAAATTTGACAGTTTCCACACTTCTTATATCAATTTTGACCCATATAAAGAAGAACGTCGACAGTTTCTCCAATTTTTTCATTGTATTTGATGAGTAAATTACCTAATGATGAGTAATTTTCCAATCAAATTCTATCCCCGCTAGGGAAGGTGGGTCAAGACTTTTGACCTAAAAAGCTAGGCAGGCAAATTCAAGTGTGCTACTAGAGAAAGTAGAAAACAATTAATTATATATATATTAAAACTATGGCAACTGCCATAGTTAAAACTATGTGTGACTAAAACTTGATGGATAATTAAATTTAATGTATAACCCACCTAATTTTTCACTTATATATGCCTTTATTTACTTTTTTATAATTAAGATCTCATATATGCCTTTATTTATAATTAAGATCTCACATTTGTCAAAATAATTACACACTTTACTCATGACTTTGGAATCTGACGTGATAAAGACAAAGTTGGCAAGTGAGCTCATCAATAGTTAAATAATGTGCCACTAAAGCTTTAGTGATAATTTAATTTATAGTGTAATCTTTTAAATAACTTTTTAAAACAAGAATGGCCCATCAACAAACTTAAAAGGCCAAGGATATGCCTCGAAATTGCAGTGTGGACGAGAGGAAAAGTGGCAGTAGAGTGGAAAATTAATTAATGTCGGAATAAACACTTTCACTTAATTGGATTGGTGTACGTGGAGGACTACCTACCATTCGTGAGTTGAGTAAATTCGTTTACAAACGACAAATGATCTGCTGGTAGATGCCATATGGTTTCACAATACGTCATACATTCTCTGATCTGCTCATCCTATCAATGCAACTTTACTATTATTTTCAAAATTTTGTCCCAAGTTTTCTACAATACGTCATACATTCTTTGATCTGCTCATCCTATCAATGCAACTTTCTTATTATTCTTTTTTTAATTTTCTCCCAAGTTTCCTACTACGAGTTGCCTTTTGAATGAATGAATGTATGTATGAGTTATAGATTATGTTGACCGGTTGACTCATAGGTGGAGATAGTTACAGATTCGGTTGACCGGTTGACTCATAGGTGGGTAGTTGAATGAATGAATGAATTGGTTGGTTTTAGTATAATTTTTATTTTTATTATGAATTTATTTTAAGTGATTTTGTTAATGCAATTTTGATATTGGTGTCAGGTTGTTAAATTGAAGATTTGAATGACTTGAAACACTAAATTGTCAAACCAGGGTTGGTAAACTTTGAGCTGCTACACTGTATGTGCGGGTAAGGCTCTAATCGCTATCTGAATGCTATCCTTAGAAGAAAACACACACTTATTCTGAGAACTTGAATCTTAACGACTATCTTGAAACTTAGCATTTCCTATTTAAGTCATCAACAGAAAACAGTCCTGTGCTCGAACGCTGGTGCTTCTATTTCTATTCAAAAGTGTGATTCCACAAGATTATTCCACCACTACTTTTAATCATCTATCATCACCATTTCGATTCAAGCCATGACAAAAAGAGTATTTTCGGAAATGCATTTAATCTGGTCATCAAAATCAATCTAAATCTGTCTACAGGAAAACATAGTACTACCCTACCTACTGGTACCGGAAGCTTCCTTTGATTTAACTGTAATCTAACTATTCCAATTAAGCAGGGTACTAACTATCTAATAGAGCAACGTTCATTCAATCTCTAAGTGATGTTCGCATTGAAAACTAGAAGCCAAACAAACTTAATTCATGTTCTAAACCCTACAGGCATC
>JASDQU010103393.1:534530-545171 GCA_032191745.1 Picea mariana | reverse complement strand
TACCCGGAACCCCTATTTATTGACTAGCTTCAGGACTGGTCACAAACCCTATCTTCCACAGAGTGTATCTCCATAATTATAGTGAATCAAGAGCTGAAATTTTTATCAGAGGTACCTTGATATGTTTTCTCAATACCATAGAGATTTCACCATATGAATCGTTCTATAAAAAACGTTATAGAAAAAATGGTAAGATGACCTAAAAATAACATACCTTAGAACACATCACCAAAAGACTTCATCCTCCCTTGAAATATGGCCTTATTTTCTTCTTATTTTCTCTTAAATTAGACTTGTATTAAATGAATGTATAATTATGTTTATTTATACCATTTATTTCACTTCCTTTTAACATTAGGGTCGACCTGACACTTTCTTATTTTGTAATTCTTTTCTTTAATTATCTTCAGGGCCTACATGTACTTCCTTCTTCAATTCACTTTGTCATCTTCAAAAATTCATTTATCCTCAACCATGAGGATCCATGTGATGTTCCACATACCACCGGAAACAACATGATGTATACTATCCATCGATGGGTGTTGTATCTTCATGTGCATTTTCCTTGATGTCCAAATACCTTCATCAATTTTGCGGTCCAAAACCCATGACTAGGGTTGACATCAATGACAACAACCAATATTCCAACAAATCCTTATACAAGTGATCTTCTTTGCATCCCGAACATTGGATTGGTGGTCTTCCCCTTTTTCCCAAGGAGTATTCTCTCTTGGATTCATGCTTAGCATATTGTTCTTGATGATTTTTATTAGGGATATTTCTATTGAAAGGAGTTTTGAATCCCTTCCTCCTCTGATCAGATTTACCTTCTTCTTATCCTTCCAAGATTTCTACAAAGAATCTTTTCCCTTTCCTTGCTCATACAGGTACTTATCCTTTTCTATGGTCTCAGTCAAAGTCTTGGGTTCATCATATTGAATCTTCTCTTTATAAAAGGATGGAAGTCCATTGAAAAACTTTTGTCCTTTCACCTTCTCCTCTTTTATAAACCCCGCATACTTTAGAAGCCCCACAAACTTCTTTTCATACTCTACCATGGTCATGATTCCAAGCCTAATTTCAAAGAACACCTACATTTTCTTGTAATAGAAGTCCTCTATAAGGTACTCCTTCTTAAAATATTTCTTGAACTGATTCCAAGTGTTCCTATTATCATTAATGTGCTCAACTTGCTTTTGTTGATCCTGCCAAAAAATAACTTTCCCATGTAAATGGTATGTGAAAATTCTAGCTTCTAGGTTTGATGAGTAGTTATGTAATTGAAAATTCCTTCCAAGTCAAAAAAACCATGCCTAAACATCATCTTCCCTTTCTATTTCACTATCAAAGGATGGTGACTTAAGCTTCCTCAACTCTCCTTGCAAACTATCCAATTCATGTATTCTGCTTTGGTGCCTAATAGGAGACACCTCTGGACTACTTATGGAATCTTTAGATGCATAAAATTTCCTTGCTCAGTAGGGATGTGAGTGATGTCTATGATTTTTTCTAGCACTTATTGTATAACCAGTTCTTCTACGGTAATCTCTTCTTTCATGACATATTCCATCTTCCTCATGTTTTGATTTTGATCCATTATTGTTTTTCCTTTGCAACTGATTTAAGCTTTGTATCACTTGAGCATTTAACTTATTTTTTTCTCTTATCAATCTCTCATTGTCTTCTTTGTAACTTTGCACTTATATTTTCAGGCTTCTCACGGTCTCTATCAATGTTTCTTGCTTCCCTCTGTCATGATGTCCATTGGATTCTGTCTCTACATTACCAACACTAGTATCCTAACCTTTTTCCTCTTTATCATGGCTCGAAGCTCCCTCTCCTTCTTCCATTTCTTGAATATGCATTCTGAACTGATATGTTTACACCCCCTAATTCTGCAAAATGTGCAAGCAACCATTTTGTTAGAATTATGCATATTATAAAAAAATTCCAAACAATTATACATGTCCTTATTCTTCTCAATTCATGAAGAATATATTATCATTATCCATATTATAAAAATTCCATGTTAATATGCTCTAAATCATCTTTCCAATGACTATAATCTTGCCCCAATTTGATATTTGAGTTGAAAGTTATGGTTTTCCGAAAAAAATGACTTTCAACCCCCTTTTCTTTTGTTTACAAATATGATCTTGTTGAGAAATTTCCACATCTCCTTTAGTTGATACATAATTCAAATTATTCACTGGTGCTTCCTACAAACCACTTTCCATGTGACCACGACTCAAAACCATGGGCTTACTCACTCTTTAGCGCCTTCCTTTGTATTCTTCTACACAAGATATTGCTCGAACACAATGTACTAGGGCTTGGACACTTCTAGGCCTTCCACGCCTATAATTAATTCCTTTACCATATCACGAGACCGGTGTTGGGACCAAGTTCTGTGGAATTCAAGCTTCGAATATTCTCTCTCTTCAATCTCCAACTTCGTCCGGAATTAAACTTCGTTGAAGCCCTTCCAATAACTCTACTAGCAGATCGAATGACTGATATTTAATCTCCCATTGAATGGATGGTCCTGCCCCATCTGGAGGCTTCAATGAGATCCACGGTCACGACTTAATCAGATGCTAGGATGGGTGACCCTTAATCAATTCGGGACTTTGGCTCTAGGACTCCAGGAAATTTCAACTCCCATGTCGTTCAACTCCCCCAAAGTGATATCCATCGAACTACATAACCTATCCTTCCACTATTGATCCAACGGTCATGACTTAATCAAGTGTCAGGATGGAGGGTCCTTATTCATTTCTATACTTTGGTGCCTTGGGAGTCTGGAACATTTCAACTCTCGAGTCGTTCCACTTCCTCGGAGTGATAAATGTCGAAGTGCTTACACCAGCCTTCAACTTCTTGATCTAACAGTTGAGAAAGGTCTCGAATGGATATTAGATCGACGGTCTACATGAATTCGTGACTTTGATCTTCAACACTTTCACTGGTAGAGATGTTGGACACCCCTAGAGTCCATACTTCTAGAGATGACATAGCATGTTGATGTCACCTATGGTGACATGTACCCATGGCATGCATGACACATCTCACTAAAAAATGAGCGAGTTAGCATCCAAAAGGTATTGAATTCGAGTGACACGTGTCCCCACATGGAACCCCTGCCATGTGACCAAGGATGCTTCATCCATCAAATGGAAGATACACATTCTCTACTCTATATCTGATGGCCTACGTGATTTCATGACAGTGACTTTACATTTGGATTGCTTTGGGTGCTGAAAATCCTATGAGAGCTTGAGTGCTGACTAGTTTGTGAAGCCGAGTAACACTCTGGAACCATCCTTGTGGATTCATAGCCCTGGCTCAGGGGTGACATTGTTGTTGAGACTTGAAAAAAAAATTTATACAGTTGGGTGAAATGTCCTTGGTCTGCACTCAATTGGTGATTTGTTTCATGAAATCTAAGTGCTCTCTGTCATGATTTTATTTACCTGTGTATTTTTTCTGATGTGTATTTATTTATCTATGAAATTTGTATCTGTAATATGCATGGATGTTGGTTATTGTTGTGCATGAAATATGTCTCATTTATTTATGTTGTGGCATGAATATTTAACTCTGCATGTGAATATTTCATGCCTCTTTAATGACTAACGATTTGATCAAAACTCAAGATAAGTCCATAAGTGGGGTTGAAGTGGTGTGTCCTGCCTCTGGGTCGATGGGTAAATTAGAGATTCATATCAAAGCTTCAGTTTGAAACACCAGATTTGTATGGTCCAAAACTATTGGACATGGTATTATGGTTAAGAATGGATATTTCCTTGAAATATTAAAGCTGAGGAGAGAGAGCATTGCAGAGATTGCCAAGAAGATAGAGTGTCGTGTAGATAAAGATCCTTTGTAAGGGATTGTAGAATCATGAGCGTTACATTTTGCATTTGGGAGTGAACACCACTGTGGAATCAAGGATTTTTGGATCATTAGATCAAAAGGTAGGTGACCGAGGACCGTCAGATAAAGGTGAAACTAGACGTTGGGAGAAGTTAAGTCATTGTCACCAGATCAAACTTGTCGATCCTTAGTCATTGATATAAGCCGAGGAGGATATGAAAAACTCTGGAACTTTATCACTTTGATGATTATGGGAGAAAGGAAGAAGTGTTAAAAGTCCAAAGTCATGAAGTCCCATCATCCGTATGTTGCACGAAATTGCAAGTAGTTAGCGCTCCCCGGTGTATTGTGACAAGGGACTAATCGCCTCTCGTGGGGAAGTCTCTCAGTACTTTGGCACTTTGGGCTTCAAGAGTTTTGGAGTTCGAGATGTAAAGCAACGAGAGACTGCCCCACGAGAGGCAATTAGTCCCTTGTCATGATACACTGTGGAGTGTTTACTACTTACAATTTAGTTCAACATACGGATGATGGGACTTCATGACTTTGGCATTTTCACGCTTCTTCCTTTCTCCCATAATCATCGAAGTGATAAAGTTCCATAGTTTTTCATATCCTCCTCAGCTTATATCAATGACTGAGGATCGACAAGTTTGATCTGGTGACAATGACTTAACTTTTCCCAACCTCTGGTTTCACCTTTATCTAACGGTCCTCGTTCACCTACCTTTTGATCTAATGATCCAAAAATCCTTGATTCCACAGTGGTGTTCACTCCCGAATGCAAAAGGGAACACTCATGATTCTACAATCCCTTACAAAGGATCTTTATCTACACGATGCTCTATCTTCTGGGCAATCTCTGCAATGCTCTCTCTCCTCAGCTTTAATATTTCAAGGAAATATCCATTCTTAACCATAATACCATGTCCAATAGTTTTGGACCATACAAATCTGGTGTTTCAAACTGAAGCTTTGATATGAATCTCTAATGTACCCATCGACCCAGAGGCCGGACACACCACTTCAACCCCACTTATGGACTTATCTTGAGTTCTGATCAAATCGTTACTCAATAAAGAGGCATGAAATATTCACATGCAAAGTTAAATATTCATGCCACAACATAAAGAAATGAGACATATTTCATGCACAACAATAACCAACAAGCATGGATATTATAGATACAAATTTGATAGATAAATAAATACACAGCAAAATAAATACACAGGTAAATAAAATCATGACAGAGAGCACTTAGCTTTCATGAAACAAATCACCAATTGGCTTAAGACCAAGGACGTTCAACCCAACTATATAAATTGTTTTTCCAAGTCTCAACAACAATGTCACCCTTGAACCAGGGCTATGAATCCACAAATATGGTTCCAAAGAGTTACTCGGCTTCCCAAACCAGTGAGCACTCAAGCTCTCACAGTATTTTCAGCATCCAAAGCAATCCAAGTACACCAACTCTCTTCTACCCAGCCTGCATAACCCAAGAGAATGGACCCCCTTATCTTCAACGAAATCCCTCACACTATCCATATCCTTCGAGGGATCAAGTTCATCTGGCCAAGAATCTCCATAATGGGATTCCCGGGATTCACGGTTGTGAGCAAAAATGAAACCAGGCCAAGGCATCTTAGACATGAAGACCTTAATTCATGGCTGGAATACACCAACAGTATTTACAACCAAAAAAACCATGGCTATCGTACAATTTGTTTTCCTTTCCCCAAGCCAAAACACGAATGAAGAACTACGAGTGGGTGAAAGAGTGAATGGAAAGAGAATAGAGTGAAAGGTGTGAACAATGAACAATGAACAATGAGTGAGTGAGTGAATGAATGAAGAAGAAGCAACCCCCAACACATGCAAAAGATGGGTTTATATCTTTACTTGCAAATCAAGAACCACATGGCCTTCCTCAAAAAGATCATGTAACCAATCATCTCAACTAAATAATTATGGTTAAATAAAATATAAAATAAAAACTTATCCCCTGAAGCCCTCTCTCTTGTGGAATCATAGTCCCCTATAACTCTTGTCCTTGTTCGTCTAGCATAGAGTGATGTATTTATTATTAATAATGATCAAAACATTGAATTTCCTAGGCACACTCGCCTCTTTCAATTTTTTGGGTACTTTGGCCTTTCATAGATTAAAAAAATACATTGTTTAATACGAGGCTCAAAACTCGGGGTGTTACATAAACAAAAAATAATCAAAAGTTTTCTATGTTGATTTCGTTTAGGTGGACCCTCTCTCCTTGTGCTTATAGAGTTATAAGATGGGTATATCTTCTCTAGATTGCAATAACTATTTATATACATCAAACCAAGTGTCTAGTAATTCAGGGTTCCTAAGATTTACTTCACAGAGGATGAGGAATCAAGAAAGAAGAGGAAATTTTCTTGTGGGAATCCATAGGAAACTAATATAATGAGCGAAGTATAAAGGAAAGAGGTATACTTACTTGGCTTAGTTAATTGGTCGAACATGGAGTTGAGGGAAGAACGATGCCCTCACTCGCAGGCTTCACACTCTCTTCTTGTTCCAAGAATAAGATGACATAATTCAAATGAGGGTATGGATAAATGAAGTATTAAATGCCAATTCATATAGACAAAAAAAAAAAACCATTGATTTAAATAAGAATTAGTAATTTAAATGATTTTTGTATATCTAGTATAATAGCACTATAAGATAGCACTATGTAAAAATATAATATTGATACTTATTATAGTGTGAGGAAAAGTTCATTTTATTAATACCAATTGTTTAATGATATTGTTTGGTGGACTATTCAAAGTCAAGATAAATTTGTATGTTGCAACTAATATTCATGGATATAGGTTATATATTAATGACTTTCTCTATGTAGAATATCCCAAAAATGATATCTTATATGTTGGATTGTGCAATCCCCTCAATACTTAAATAAAAGAGTCAAGAAATCTCTAATTTAATAGTTCAAAAGGTGCAATATTTGCTAAGGTTTTGCAAAAAAATCAAGAAAACTCTAATTGAATAGTTCAAAAGGTGTAATACTTGCTAAGGTTTTGCAAAACAATCAAGAAATCTCTAATTGAATAGTTCAAAACGTTCAATACTTGCTAAGGTTTGACAAATGGGCTTTATTGTGTGGAAAGCTCCACAATCAAGCTTGCCAGAGAAGTCTCGCAATTGGTGACCTCCGGAAAGACTTGGTTACTAGGTGCAAGCCTTGAAGTTGATGATTTATACTATGTTGTTGGTTTCTCTAATTTCTATCTCACTTCTTCATGAATGCTAAGTGGACTATTCAAAATCATGAGAAATTGGTTGGCTTCCATTAATACTCATAGATATGGATCATAGATTAATTACTTACTCTATGAAAATAATTCCGTAAATGATATATCATATGTTGAACTTCACAAAACCCTCAATAATTGAATGAAAGAGTCAAAGGAGCTCTAATTGAATACTTGAAAAGACACAGTTCTTGATAAGATTTTGCAAATGGCATAACAATCTAAGTGGGATTAATTGTGCATAAAAATCCATAGTTAAAAGTTGATAAGAGGAGTCTTAGGATGGATTACCTATCAAGTCGTGGTTACTCGGTGCAAGCTTAGGAATTGAGTGATGATTTTGTTAATATTATGGTAGCTGTGGGAGGTATTTACCCCCACGTGTGAACCTGACGAGAATAGAAGACTTTGGGAAGCAAGAGAAACCCTAATGAGTTGGCTAATAACCCTAGAAGCCTTATCGGCTCAAGAAGATAATTTATATTAGGATATTAGCCTCCAAGAGAAGAATTCGACCAGAAATAATAATAATATATTGAACAGACACATACCCAAAAGGAGAAGTCGGCCCCAACAAAACTGGCAGGATTACTATAAATACAGAGCGCTAGTTCTCATTTGCAGTATCTCAGAATTGCAGTTTCCCAGTTGGTGCGCACTACAGTTGCAATCTGGTGCGTAGGTTTGGAGGAGGGTTGCAGGTGCAACTGCAACAACAGCTAGTTCTTAGTATTGGCTTGAATATCTCTTGGCTAGGGTTTGCACTATCTGATCAGCTTTTTTTGATGCACTATCCTTGGGGATTGATGCACTAATCTTTGTTTGTCTATCTAGCCTAGGGTTTGCTTCCGGAGGAATTCTCAGTCAAGGTTAAGGTGCTCGGAGGGAGGCTTCGGCCTATGGTTGGGTGACGAAGGTATCATCAATGGTAAAATGAGCACACCATCTTTTATATTCTAACAATTTATGGGCCCACACCCCTTCAGTCAGCCTAAAACACTGGAAGGAAACATAACCGCTAGATATTGAGCTCCTTGAGGTACTACCGCTAGGGTTACTAGCAGGAGCAGTTTCCAAAAGCACTGTAACTAGGGTTACTAGAAGAAGCTGTTGTAGAAACCCTAAACCTCTTGTCGAGGCACCTTAAGTGACAAGATTGACCTAATATCTAGATAGATCAGTGCACCCTAGCCCAACACATCTCCTGGTACTCTCAGAAGGCCAAGACGTGAAGTTTGGATTTCTGGTCAAATCTAGGGTTTGACCAAGTCAAGCAAGCCATACGAACTCTATGAAGTCTGAGAAAAAGCTAGATGGAGCCTCTAACTTCAGAGCATGGAAGACAATGATTGACCTCATCCTTGCTAAGAATAAAGTGTTGGATATTGTGAAAGGAAAGATCGTGAAGCAAGAGTTTAAATAAGGAGAAGAGAAGGAACCGCAGAACGTTGCAGCTATGGAGAAGTTCAAAGACGTTGACATCAATTCCATGAGTATCATAGTGGATTCCATAAAATACCACTTTATACCCTACATCTCCCATCTTGACTCAACAAAGAAGATGTATGATGCCCTAACAAATCTCTTTTCAGTCAAAAACATTGGACCGGTTATGAGTCTGAAGAATGAGCTCCGTAACATGAAGATGAATGATGATGACAGCATAACATGATACTTTGTAACGATCTCCCAGCTAAGAGATCAACTACAAGCTATTTAAGAGATTACTTCAGAAAAGGAATTGGTGAACATAGTACTCAATGGTCTTCCTAAGACATGGGATGCATTTCCCGCAAGCATGAATACAAGGAATGAGTACCCGACATTTGAAGAAATTTGGACTTGTTGTGCTCAAGAAGAATCAAGGATCAATGTAAAGGATAAACCTCAAAAGAAATACGATGATTAATCCTTCACAGCAAGATTCAAGAACTTCAGGGACAAAAGAAATTTCGGTTCAAGGAAGAAGCCAAATCAAGAGAAAGACATTTCAGAAATATAATGCTTCAACTGTCAGAAGTACGGTCACTACAAGAATTAGTGTCCCAAGCTAAAGAAAAGGAAGAAGAAACACGAAGCATCAATTTTCGAAGAAAATGAACCTACTAATAAGACTATGCAGGATGCAAGAGACTTCTTCTACTAAAAGGTAACAACACTCTTCTTATTTCTTGTACATATCTTACTTGCATCATCTCTGTACATATCTTGTATATCTATCTCTTGGAAGATAATGTGCTCCAAGAAGGACTATACCTATGAAAGAACAACAAGACAAGGATGAATGTCATTAGATAATACATATGAAAGGATGAAATACAAATCATGTGGAAGCCATTACAAGATAAGACCAAAATCAGAATCAATCTTGAAGAGACTTGGAAAAAGCAAAGACAGAAAGAAGTCAACAATCGAAAGGAAACTAGAAAAAGACTCATGACATTCTATAGAAGACAACAAGACAAAATCTTGGACTCTGTTAGACAACAGAGCCAATTATATATTGCAGAAGACAATAAGGTTGCAGATGGAAGCGTGGACTCTATTATATATTGTAGAAGACAATAAGGACGGAGACAGAAGCATGGACTCAGTCAGATGAAGGGAGCATATTATATGCACTTATACATGAAGCAAGGATCAGGAGGGAGCTAATCCTATGATCCATTAAAGATGATGAAAAATATATATATCCATGGTAGCAGCTATGAAAAGACAGTACGTGTTCATCTCAATCGCAAAAGAAGACCTTTTCGAAGAGAATCCTTAAAGTATTCCTAGTTGTCCATCTAGATCCGTGAACTGATGATGAAGGTAAGAAGTGGAATATCCAGGGCATGGAATCTATAAGAAACTCCATGGACCCAAGAGCTAAAGAAAAACATGAAGAAGAACATGAAGATTCCAAGAAATAAGAATCAGAACAACCAGTCATTGTATCAAGAATCACAAGATTACCAGCCTAATATGAACTCACTAAAAGCAATTAAGCAGAAGAACCAAAAGTCGTGATGAAGAAGAGTGTATGGAAAACTTATGAATGAAAGCATTACAAGATCCAGAACCAAAGGTTCTCCCAGATGGAGGGAGAATACTATGATGATTGATTGTTCCAGTACACCAGACTTATCTCTATATAAGTCATTATATTATCTGCAACATCCATGAGTCAGAATTCTACATCAGATGAATGCAAAGAATGTTCTCTAGAGAAATCGAATAAAGAAAGTATAAAGAGCAATATAAAGACTTTGAGGCATACCAGAAAGAGACTCCTGTATGCAGAAGACAACATGATGAAGAACCTCTAGTGCACAGCAGAAGCGTGGTGAAGATTTCCTATAACATCAAGATGACTACTCAGAACATCATATCTCATGATGACAAAATAAGTACCACATGGGTATGTTCCATTTCTCCAACTATGATATACTCTATTGTTCAGATCTACATGAAGCCTTCACAG
>JASDQU010103393.1:521957-532840 GCA_032191745.1 Picea mariana | reverse complement strand
GAGTGAAAGATTGGCCCAGATGATTATTATTGATGTTCTATACTGAGGGCAGACACTCTTTCAAATCTCATAGAAGTGAGTGAAAGATTGGCCCAGTTGATTCAGTTTTTATCATAACATTGTTTCTATGCAGATGAAGACTACTGTGGTGGAAAACATTCTTTCAGATCTCACAGACATGAGTGAAAGATTGGCCCAAATGATACAGTTTCTATCATAACATTGTTTCTATGCAGGATGCTCTCAGATGTTTTGACAGTAGATGAGGACTACTGTGGTGAATATGTTTCACCGTTCGCAACCATATGTTGTTGATCAAGTACTTATGTATTACTTGATGTGGTAGTGAACTACTGGATTGTAGTTATGTACTACTATGAATAGACACAGGTGTGTTCTATCCTTGTTCTAATTGACTTGAAGACTATCAGCAGTTTATTGGAGATAATGATCATTCAGATGAATGATGAACAGAGATTTTCCAGATAGAAAACAGTTCAGAGCCTTTACTCATCTTGTATCACTCTATGGTGAGAGTGACTTATCCAGCATCATATCTAGCTACTCAGATGAAGTATGGTTTCGAGAAATGATGCAGCTGATGATGATGGTGATGCTCATGATCTAGTCATGAAATAGTCTAGATGACTATATTGATGCTACCGGGTAAATGGTATATTTTGTGCTCAAGTCCATTACCTGTAAATACCTCTCTAGCTAGGAGGGANAGTGTTAATATTATGGTAGTTGTGAGAGGTATTTACCCCCACATGTGAACTTGATGAGAATATAAGACTCCGGGAAGCAAGAGAAACCCTAATGAATTGGATAATAACCCTAGAAACCTTGTCGACTCAAGAAGATAATTTATATTAGGCTATTAGCATCCAAGAGAAGAAGTCGGCCAGAATTAATAATAATATACTGAATAGACACATACCGAGAAGGAGAATTCGGCCCCAGCAAAGTGGTAGGATTACTATAAATACAGGGCGCCAGTTCTCATTTGTCACATCTTAGAATCAGAGTTCTGCAGTTTGGTGCGTAGGTTTGGAGGAAGAGCTGGTGCAGCTACAGCAGCAACAAGTTCTTAGTTTTGGCTTGAATATCTCTTGGCTAGGGTTTGGAACATCTGATCCACCTTTTGTAATGCGCTATCCTTGGGATTGATGCGCTACTCTTTGTTTGGCTATCTAGCCTAGGGTTTGCTTTCGGAGGAATTCTCAGTCAAGGTTAAGGTGCTCGGAGGGAGGCTTCGGCCTATGGTTGGGTGACGAAGGTATCGTCAATGGTAAAATGAGCACACCATCTTCTATATTCTAACATCCCTATCCCCATCCTCCCTCCTCTTCTCCTTCTCCTTGACCTTTCTCCCCTCTCTCCTTATTTTCCAAAAGAAGATGGCCCTTCGCCCTCTTCTCCTTCCCTCCCCAGGAAGGTGGCCCTAGTCGACCCTCGACCTCCTAGTGACAATTTGTTACCTCCAAAGTATATTTACTCTTTGCATTCCTTCTTGAACTCGAAGGTGATTTATTCCCTACCAAAAAGTGGGCTAGCCCTCAATCCATACCAACCTAACCTAATAGTGAGGAAATCCCATCTTCTCGCAACCCAACAATGTGCCATAGCCAATGTCTAGAAAGGAAAGAAAACTACAGTCATGAGGTCCCTTAGAGCAGGGAGAGCCCTGCCTATTTCTTCTAAATGAAGGTTCTCTCTTTCAACATAAGGGGGATAGGGGGCACCCCAAAAAAATTGTCCCTAAAGAGACTCCTTGGGAGCCTCAATACGGATGCCGTAATGTTGTAGGAGACTATGTGTGATGGTTCTAAAATTAGAGCCATATTGGAAAAATGGTTGAACAATTGGTCTTTTTGTTTCGTAGATGCAGATGGAATGTCAGGAGGCCTGATGACAGGCTGGAGCTCGTCTTGTAAATCCACCTCTTCCTCATTTTATCGGTCATCCATTTCAGTCAAGTTGGAGTTGAAGGACTTAGGAACCATCTTTAACGTGGTCAATTTTTAAAGGCCTTATCAAGACCGAATCCCCTTCTGGAAAGGTTTAGAGGAAGTAGGCTTGTTAAACGACCCCTTTATCGTGGTGGGTGGGCACTTGAATTTGAATCTTTATCTTTGAGAAGTATCAGGATCCCACCTTAGGAAATAACCACATAGCAACTTCTTCTCCTCGTTTTTTGAAAAACTCCACTTAGTGGATATTGAATCAATCAAGTTTGTCCCTACTTGGATGAATTTTAGAATTGGAGAAAACTTAGTGTCCAAAAGAATGGACATGTTTATGTTATCAGAAGATCTAGTAGAAGGTGGTTTTATAATTAAATCCATTGTAGAGGAAGGTGTTTGTTCATACCATAGACCAATATTGCTCACCACTTCTACCAACAATGAAATTCCTCCTTCCCCTCTTAAGTTTAATCCATCTTGGCTAGTAGAAGAGGATTTCAGGGTGCTAGTGGAAAATTCTTGGATCCACCTCTCACCATCTCATGGAACCACATTGATGAGTCAGTTTTCGGTAAATTTGGGTAGGTTAAAATTCTCCATAAAAGTGTGTCTTAAATATTACATCGTCAAGTAAAAATAAGAGTTAATGGAAAATGAAGAAAATATTTCCCTTCTATACTCGGAACTGGAAGAAGGCTTCCTCTCAAAATCCCAACTCCAAAATCTAAGAGTGTTATAGGATTCTTGCCATCACATATTGGAGAAATATGAACAATTGTGGAGGATAAAAAGTTGGGCATTATGGCTCCAGGATGGAGACAATAACACCAAGTATTTTCACCAATACGCCAATATTAGAAAAAATCAGAATATCAAATCCCCCAACATCCCTTTGGTCATCTCTTTTAAAGAGAATGTTTAGGAGGGTGCATGATACTTTGAGTTGTTATTTAAGAAAGCTCAGGGGTGCCCCATTCAAGATATTTTGCAAGTTGTATCTAAGTTCCCGTCAATGTTCAACGAAGAAATGAACCAAACCCTTGGAGAGGAGGTGTCAAAATTGGAGGTACATACTACACTTTTCTCTATGCAAAGAGGGAAAATCCCTAGCCCGGATGGATTTACGGTTGAATTCAATATTAGTTTCTATGAAATAATCAAATACGATCTTCTCAAAATAGTTTTTGAATCCTCGTCGTCGGGTAATATCAAAGGCTCTTTCAACTCAACCTTTATTGCTTTAATACCGAAAGTTCAGAAGGAGATGTCCTTTTGGGACTATAGGCCCATTTCTTGTTGTAACGTTGCCTATAAAATAATAGAAACGGTAATTGCAAGGAGATTGAATCTTGTTCTGAGGGATTTCATTTCCTAAGAAACAGAGAAATCCATGATGTCATTTCTATTACCCAAGAAGTGCTCCATATTGCAAAAATTTCTTCTCAATCCGTAGTTGTTCTTAAACTAGATATTTCAAAGGCATATGATAGGGTCAAATGAACCTATCTATGCCTGATTATCATCCAGCTAGGAATGGCTATCCCATTTGTAAATTGGATAATGAGTTGTATCCAATAGTCTCCTTTGTGGTCCTTATCAATGGTGCTCCATCTAATTTTTTTTAAGGTGATACACGGTCTAAGGCAAGGATTCCTTCTCTCCCCGTTTCTTTTCTTTTGATCGTTGATGACCTAAGCAAGATTATTCAAGAGGCAATAAGATTCAAATAAATCAAAGGTATAAAAGTTTCAGAACAAGAATATATCTCTCACCACTTGTTTGTTGATGACATTTTATGTGCTACTAAACGTAATTCAAGGGATCTCTCTGTTTTGAAGAATGTAATAGACCTTTTCTATAGATCCACAAGAATGCAAATAAACAAAGATAAATATTGCATCCTTATTTCTTCCATCCCCACACAAGAACAAGAATAGATACAAACTCTTTTCCCTTTCCAAGTCAAACCAATTGAGTCTGGCCTCAAGTATCTGGGTTTCCACCTTAAGCTGAATAATTATCAATATAAATATTGGCTATGGATGGTAAAAAATGTGGAAGGATGCATCTCTCTCTAGGTCAATCGCTTGTTATCCAAAGGTGGTAGACTTGTCCTTCTAAAGTCATTGAATCCTAACTAAAATTCGAAAAGTGAGTTATCAATACTTTTGGTTAGGAACATGTATTTATGGTCAGGTTCACCTGGTCAAATGGAGAAAACTGGCCACCCCCAAGGATTTGGGGGGATGGGGCCATGAAAACATCTTTATCTTCACCATGTCTCTTACTACTAGAAACTCATGGAGACTTGTAGATTGTGAGACTCTCTAGGGGAGGGTAATGAATTCCAAATATATCCCAATAATGTTGATGTTGGACTAGTTTAGGTACCCTCGTAAGCTTGTAAAATGATCGATCGTATGGAAATCAATTGTATCAACTTTCCCCCTAGTTGGGAAATGGTCGGCCTGGAAGGTGGGAAATGGAAGACAATTTATGCATTAGAGAGGATCCATGGATATGTGTTGGTAATGCTTATCATTTTTATCATCCTCTACTTTTGTCCCTATGCAATGTAGGAATCTTCACTTTATCGTATGAAAAAACAATTTCCCCGTAGCCCAAGGGTCAAGATGGGTGGAAATCCATCACTTTCCTAGGCTTGGAGAGGGTCGTGGAGGAGGAATGGAATGTTTTAGTGGATACCTTTGTCTCAAATTTTATTCATATGTTCGAAGATGATCAGGACACCCCATGTTGGTCAAAAAACACAAAAACTAGTGTATATATGACCAAACTAGGCTACAAATCCTAGATGGAGGATACTGGATCGGTTGAAAAATGGTGGTGGTGGAAACCCTTATGGAAATTGAAAGCACACTTAAATAATAAAATAACACTATGGTTGGCTTTGAATAATAAACTGTAACGTGGGACATAGGTCTCAAGAGACGTTGGGTTAGACCAAGCAAATGTGCCCTTTGTAAATCTCATGAAGAATCGATCTCTCATATTTTTATTAATTGTGTCCATGCAGAAAGCATTTACCGGATGGTGAGCAATGAACTCAAGCCTTCGACTCACTAGAATATTCAAATCCTGGAGGAATGTTTCAAACTCTAGCTAGAGGATAAATCAATCCAATCATTTCAAAGTATGTCATGCTTCTTGATAATCATTTTGTGGAGGGCTTAGAATTTTGGCATATTCAGGGATATTGAGATTCCCCTCGAAGTAGTTGTAGGCTCAATAATAAATCCTTCTAAAGAGTTTGTTTTGGATCAGAAGCCTAAGAAATATTGTGCTCATATCATGCTTGAGATAGATTTTGGGGTGTCATGGGGGTTCCTTGATGGGGCCAATCAAGGCCACCCCCCGGTGCGTGGAGTTGGAGTTTTTTTATTCTTACACCACAACCACTATATTCACATCCACTACGCTCCATGCTCTGGCACAAATAATAGGGCTGAGCTCATAGCTCTATGGACTTTATTAGAAACAACATTAGGTAAAGAAGCCAAAAAAAATTCAAGTCATGAGACACTCCAAAATTGTGATTGACTGAGAAAATAAAAATATTCCTTTGAAAATATTAGACTCAACTCTCTCCTTTGGGACATCAGGGCGGATATTCATTCTTTCGAGTGGATCAGATTCACCCATTTTCTTCGTGAGATGAACACTAAAGCAGATGAATTTTCAAAAGAGGCTCTGAGTCTTTCGATCAGTTCCTTCAGATATTATGAATTCCTAGACAAGAAGGAGAATCATGAAAAGGAATTCCACCTCTAGCATGTAGAGTTTTCTCGACAACATAGTCAATTTTCGTAGAAAATGTATCTACCATATAGTAAAAGAATCAGAAATGTGTACAAGTTATTTTCTTGTAACACCCTAGGTTCTGAACCCCCATTTTAAATAATCTATTGTTACAATGTTGAGAGGCTTGAGTGCCCAAACAATTATTTAAAGGGCCAGTATGCCCAAGAAATGTAATGCTTTGATCATTATTAATAATAAACACATCGTTGGCTGCTAAACAGACAAGGACTAAAGTTATAAGGGGCTATGATTCAACAAGAGAGGGGGCTTGAGAGGATAAATGTTTATTCCTATGTTAATTACCTTTTTGCCTAAAGGGGGGAATCGGTTACGTCAGATTCTTAGGGAGGCTGGGAGGTTCTTGAGTTCCCCATGAACATACTTAAACCCGCCCCTGGTCGATTGTGGGGTTGCTCATTGGCTTGTCCTCTATGTCACCTTTTTGTTACCTCGTTCTTACCCTCACGCACTCACATGCACTTACCTACCTCCTCCATCCATCCTCACCTGCGTATTGGTCTCGAGAAGGGGGACCGAACTGTGAAAGAATTATCCACGAGATAGTTGCTTGTAGTGGTCTCTGGTGTGATCCGGTCGTGCCTTGAGGCCTGAATGTCTGAGATGCAGTGGCCTGTGTCCAGCATGGCTCACAACTGTGAGTCCTGAGAGTTCCATCATTGATATTCTGGACCAGTTGCGTTGGATGCCCAAATAAGGAGAAGGACTGCCTGAGGGACTGCGTGGCAGAGAAAGGTGGAGGTTCATTCTCTCAGGTGGTGTAGGCTAGGTAGAAGAGAGCTAGGTACTTGGATTGTTATGAGTGTTGGGAAGCCTGTGAGATCTTGAGAGATGACTGGTATGGGAATCCAAGTTCACTTTAGAACCATCCTTGTGGATTCATAGCCCTGGCTCGGGGGTGACGCTGTTGTTGAGATTTCGAGAAGTAGTGTCTACGGTTGGGTGGAATGTCCTTGGTTTGCAACCAGTTGGTGTCATCTTTCATAAATATAAGTGCTCTTCATTGTGATATTATTATATGTGTATGAATGTTTTTCCGTTATATATTTAATTATCGTTAATTGAATCTTTAGAACATGCATGCTTGCTAGATATTACTATGCATGTCATTAATTCTCTTATCTTATGCATCTTTAATAAATAAAGAAGGTATTGGTATGAGAAAGGAGTCCAAGGGTGGGCTTGCAGGTAGCATACCCCGGCCTGTGGCTGGCGGGGTATGTTACCGATTGGTATCAGAGACTCAGGTTGAAACACTAGGCTGGTATGGGTCGGATCTGTTGGTCAGAGTCTCATGGTCGAGATCAAACTTTGACTGTGAAAATGAAAAGATCAGGAGGAATGGCTTTGCAGAAGATACGCAGGAGACAGAACTTCATAGATCCTTTGTAAGGGTTCGAAGGATCGTGACCATTCCTTTTGAATTCGGGAGCGATTGCCACTATAGGATCAGGAGAGATATGGGATCGTTGGATCGTAGGAAAAGTGAACAAGGGTCATCCGATAAAAAGGAATCAAGGTTAAGGTCATGACCATCAGATCCCATTGGAGAGAGAGATCAACGACCAACAGGAATTGCAAGGAACCAAGTTGCATGGGAGTTAATTTCCCAAGGCGGCCCCACAATCCAAACCACAATTTTTCCAAGGGGTTATGTGTCAGTGTCAGGAGAATTGTAGAGCAAAAATCTGGTTACTCGAAACCATCGATGTGTGCCCCCACAAATTGAAAGGCATGCAGTGATGTGACATGTTAGCGCTTGAGCGACGAACCTCTAAAGAGCCGAAGTAGATGGGAACCGTCGATCTGTAGGAGGACACGTGTCCACCGATCACGTGCTCTGGATAAAACACTCCAGGAAAAAGTGAGCGAGGAAGGGGTTTGAAGTTTGAGACTTCTGAAACTCGAAGACTCGAAAGGATCTCAACCGTCGATCTGCCGAGAGCCACGCGTCGCCAGATCCAAGGCTTTGGATAAAACCTAGTAAGGCTAGATAGATTTTTGAAGTTTGAGATTTCTGGACTGTGGAGTGTCAAAGGAATCGTAGTCGTTAATCCACGAGAGACATGTGTCAGAAGATCACGAGCTTTGGACAAAAGCAATTTTTTCTAAGGAAAAAGGTTGAAGTTTCAGATCTACAAAGTCTAGAGCCATGAATTAAAACATAGCCATCAAATTGAGGAGGACACGTGGATAAGATCCATGAACTCTAGGTGAAGCCCCGAAGTGAATCTTAGTCATCTGATCCAGGAGGACACGTGGCAACATATTGGCTAATTCGAGAATTCGGGTTTCGGGATAATTGGAAGTGTGACAGTATGAAAACTCCTAAAGTCTCGAAGCCCGAAGAGATGAAGTGGTGGGGCACGATGACATCATCTGGAGGTGATGTGGACCCCATAATTATGAAGTGACGTGGCTTGCGAACGTCACCTGGGATGACGTGGACACATGGGATTTGTGCCACATGTCAGGGAGATTTGAGGATTTGGAATATTGAAAAGTCGATTAGAACGTGACACGTGTTCACTTCCAGCATTTCACCACATGGCGACAGATTGTGCAGTCTGAAGACTGGGCACTCCAGAGGGGAAAGATGTGACAGTTTAATTTGGGTCAGAAACTCTCGAAGGCCTGAAGGCTGGAGTACATACCGATCGTTGATTCTAAAAGACACACGTCGAAGGATCATTGACTTCGGATGAAAGCAGTCCAGGAGAAAGTGCAGGAGGGAAGTTTGAAACTTCCGAAGCTTGAAGAGCCGAAGCGATTCACAACCACTGATCTGTGGGAAGACATGCGTCGGCAGATCATGAACTCCGGGTAAAAGAATTCCCAGAGGAGGAAAGCGAGAAAAGTTGAGACTCCCGAAGCGTGGAGTCCTGAAGTGGCTATTGATCGTTGATCGTGAAGGATGACGAGGACCATTGATTCGGTCATGGCTGAAAGTTTTGAAGTCTCGAAGCTCTAGAAAAGTTCTTTTTCAGCTAAGCGCAGGGTCATGGCCGTGGTCATATGCAAATTGAGAGCTGAAGGATGGAGGGATAAGGGCCGAATTGGTTTTTTTCGAGACAGAAAGGTGCTAAGGAACGATTTAGCCGCGGTTTCTAGTTGTGGTCACCTGGGAAGGTGGTTTGAAGGAAGCGCCTATGCAAGATGAAATTCCGTGTCAGCCAAGGATAACAGGACATTGTTATTTTCGGAGAATGGGGATATGGTCTCCATGAACAAAAAAGAAGAAAGAGACATGTAGCATGGTTTGGCAATTTTGTTTATCATATGCATAATTCCAACAAAATGGTCTCTTGCACATTTTGCAGAATTAAGGGGTTTAAGCACATCAACTCAGGATGTGTATTAAGGAAATGGAAGAAGGCGAGGGAGCCTCCAGTCATGATAAGGAGGCGAAAGGCCAAAATACCATAGTTGGTAATGCAAATAAAGAGTCCAATGGACACAAGGGAAAAGGAGAGAAGGAAACATAAATAGAAACGGTAAGAATCTTGAAGATGGAAGTGCAAAGCTACAAAGAATACAATGAGAAATTGTTGAGAGAGAAAAGTTAGATAAATGCTCGAGTTTTGCAAATCTTGAATCAGTGGCAGAGGAAAACGAAGAAGGGATTGAACTCAATACAAGAGGAAGAAGGCATGTCTTATGAAAGGAGAAATGATCGTGGAAGAGTTGGTTATTCCAGAAGTGCTAGCAGAGCTCATGGACACCACTCACCTCCTTATTTAGAAAGTAAGATTTATGCATCAGATGATCCCGTAAGCAGTCCATAGGTGTCCCCTGTCAAGCAAAAAATAAGGAAACAAGAGGTAGATAGTTTGCAAGTAGAGCTGAGGAAGCTCAAGCCACCTTCCTTCAATGGAGAAAGAGAAAGGGAAGATGATGTCGAAGCATGGTTTCTTGGGCTCCAAAGATATTTTCAGTAGAATAACTATTCATCAAACGTGGAAGCTAGGATTGCCACCTACCATTTACACATGAAATTTTCAATGTGGTGGGACCAAATGAAGCAAGTGGATCATGTTAATGAAAGTAGGATCACTTGGAAATAGTTCAAGACGTACTTCCAGAAGGAGTACCTCTCAGAGTATTTCTATGACAAGAAAATGCAGGAGTTCTTTGAACTCAGGTTGGGAAGCATGACTATGGCATAGTACGAGAAGAAGTTCTTGGGATTGTTAAATATGTCAGGTTCATTGGTGATGAGAAAGTGAAAATACAAAGATTTCTAAGTGGATTGCCAGCCTTTTATAAGGAAAATATCAAGTATGCTGAACCCAAGACCTTGACTGAGACCATCAGGAAGGATAAGTACCTGTATGAGCAAGGCCAAGAAAGAGAATCCCTACAGAAATCTTGGAAGGACAAGAAAAATACGAAGTCCTATCAAAGGAGGAAAGGATTCAAACCTCCCTTCAATAGGAATGAGACTAATAGAAATAATCAAGAATAGTATGTTAAGGGAGATTTCAAGAAGGAAGATTCCTTGGGAAAAGGGGGAAGACCACCAATCCAATGTTGGGGATGCAAGGAAGATCACATGTACAAGGATTTCCCACACAAAAAAGATAGAGTGAAGACTGTGCACAACATCCAAGAGGCTACAATAGTCGAAGATATGGGAAGAATCTATGCAGCTTTAAATTATCGACAAGAAAAGTACCAGTCCAATATGATCGAGGTGGAAGGTAAGATCATAAATCAACCTATTGCTATTTTGATTGATTCAGGAGAAAGTCATTGCTACATTGATCCTAAGATAGTGGATAGATTACATTTGGAGAAAAGTAAACTTGAAAAAGAAAGTTTGGTTCAGTTAGCCACTGGAACTAAAAGAAGAATCCGTGATATGGTCAGAAGTTGTTCTATAAGTCTTAATGGTGTAAATACTATTACTGATCTAAATATCGTACCATTGGGGTCTTATGATGTTCTGATTGGGATGGATTGGTTGGAAAAACATCATGCTTTCCTAGATTGTCATAACAAGACATTTACATGTCTTGATGGAAATGGAAAACAGAGCACTGTGAAAGGAGATGGGTCTTGGAACTCCTTTCACAG
>JASDQU010103393.1:477333-491319 GCA_032191745.1 Picea mariana | reverse complement strand
TACACAAATTTATATAGGATTTCTCCCATGGTCAGCAAAATCTGCCACATTGCACCAGTAATGTAGTATGACATTTGGCCATTGATGAACAACCTGTTTCCGTCCCTTCTCTCGAGTCGGAAATGATCGCACAGTTCGTTAATCTCAGATCTCTCACCACGTGGGTGGCTTGGAAAGGCGGCCAACTCATCATGTAACCCTGGAACCTTGGTCAGTACAACGCAACCCACTTCCTTGAAGACCCGGCCTGAGAAACGTTGCAGTAATGAGTAAGCTGGGAACAAGCGGAAGGGTAGCTTGAAGACCCGGCCTGGGAAACGTTGCAGTAATTTGTAAGCTGGGGACAAGCCGAAGGGTAGCAACGACAACAACCATCCCATTCCGCCTTGTACGAGCCCTCTCCACTGGGATGATCTTCACTGATTTCCATAAGCCAAGGCAGAGTTGCAAGACCAACGAGAAGCTACTCAAAATTTTCGGGACTTCCATTATCAGACTTCCTCTACAAACGATGAACGGCGACCTACTACTCAGTGAGTGCTCATCTGTCTTCTCATCCGCTGCTTCTTATCTTTCATCCTTTTTCTTTACTTCGAAGGAAGGTATTATTTTTCGGCCCTGTTATCTTTTGATTATTCCTTCTTTCTCCTTTGTACTATTATGCATTTTCTTTCTTCTTTGAGAGATATGAAGGCATTTTCTCTTTAATAAGCCTTAAATTCAATGTAACAACTAGATTCAAAAGTTTATACCTTTGACGGCCATCTTCTTCTTTCACTTTGACGGCGAAAGAAAAAAAAGGAATGGACACCACTCAGTAAAACGTGTTCTTCACGCTAATCCTGTCGACACCGGGAATGTATTTCTTCCATTATCAGATTTCCAGTCTGCTCTCGTGATCATATTTTTCTTAGCATTTTCTTTTTCCGGCATGTTCATTCCCGATTACCCGATTCTTATTCTTTCTTTTTCTTGGCATTTTCCTTTTTCCGGCATCATCTTTCTTGATTATTCTTTGTTTCTTTTTGTGCAATTATGCATTCCTTCCTTTTCCGACAATCGTGCATTTTCTTTAGTTTGGTGTCATCTTTTGCTTTTAATTTAAGGTCCTCCATGTCTCATATTTTAATAACCTTTCAATTCAATGTTACAAGTTAGATAATTGTGATAGAGATGAAGTTGTATACCTTACCTCGATCTTCTTTCACTTTGACTCACTAAGCACCACGTGGAAAAACTCATTATTATTACTGTTTGTATAATCAGAGCATCTCGGGTTTGACAACGCTGAATTGATGCTTTCAAAAATTCAATTTAAATAATTTAATTGTGTGATTTCATCAAATTTAGATTTATATGATTGAATTTCATTAAAAAAAAATATCAAAAAAAAAGTGTTAAGACTTTCAAATAATATGATGATTTATTAGAAAAAATAATAAATTGCAATATTCAAATGAAGTAGGCTAAACTTTCTAAGAAATGAAGGTTTTTCGACTATATTTGCTCAAATTAGAGTCCAAGCTAAGAAAAACTATTTAGTAGAATAGTTGGACAACACCTATCCAAATATTCAAAATATTTAAATTATGTTATAAACATGTGTATTATGGAAAAACTTTATTAAAAAATATAAATGTGTGGGTTGTAGTTATTAAGTGACCCTATATATTTATATTTAATATTTATTTAATATAAATTTAAATTTTACAAAATTTATTTAATAATTTTTTTTTTTTTTTTATATTAATATATTTTATTTTATTTTTTTCGAAAAAATGTAAATTTATTCATCCACAGAGATAAAATTACACTTTATAGGTGTTGTTTGAGTACATTTAGTAGAGTAGAGAAAGTAAGAGGGTTTTTAACCAAAAATAACTAATGTGTTGATAGGTGAGCTATCCAAGTTCTTTGTGAACTGATGCTAGTCTAACATAGCCTACTACACGTAGTTTACATGATCATGTACATAGATAAGAATTTATTTATACATATACAATGTATAGACCAAACTGGTTCCAAAAAATATACAGAAAAAGTAAAACTGGAGCATTATGGAGCAGGAGCTTGAGTTGGTTCTTCAATGAAGGGTCGGTGGAAGAAATTCTGAACTATGTCCCCGATGGATTCAAAAAAGTGCCATTGACCATAGGAAAGATGGAGCCCTTATTTTGATAATTCATCTGCTATTGTGTTCCTATCCATGCAAACATGTCGTATAGAAAAGGAGTCAAAAGATGCCAACAATGTAGAAATCTCCTTCAAAATAGGTTGCAGAAAAATAGTGTGGCAGCACTGTGTTTTCTTAACCCAGTTTATGACATTCATGAAATCACCAAAGAGTTGTATGGAAAGTAATCCTTGTTCATTTGTTGCTTTGAGTAATAGGAGAAGTGCCATGAGTTCTGCATAATTGTTTGTGCCTTTTGCCAGTCCCATTTTTATTTTGAAAAAATGTGAGTCGAAATATGAAGGATTCCCCCCGCCTTTAATATATTTTATTTTATTATCTATTTATATTTAATATTTATTTAACAATTTTTTTTTCCATGGGAAAAAATCTATATATTCAAAAATAATATATATGTTTGTGTCTCAAAAAGGGGTGGGAATGCATGTAACAACATGCAATCCTTTCTTTAAATTCTATCTGCTTGTTGCTAATCATATTTTTTAGAAATGTAACATACCCCGCCAACCACAGGTCGGGGTATATATGCTACCCGCAAGCCCACCCTTGGACTTCTTTCTCATACCAATACCTTCTTTATTTATTAAACATGCATAAAATAAGAGAATTAACGACATGCACAGTAATATCCAACAAGCACGCATGTTCTAAAGATTCAATTAACGATAATTAAATATACAACGGAAAAAGATTCATACACAAATAATAATATCACAATGGAGAGAGCTTATCTTTATGAAAGATGACACCAACTGGCTGCAGACCAAGGACGTTCCACCCAACCATAGACACTACTACTCCAAATATCAACAACAACGTCACCCCCGAGCCAGCACTATGAATCCACAAGGACAGTTCCAGAGTGAACTTGGCTTCCCAAACCAGTCAGCTCTCAAGATCTCACAGGATTCCCAACACTCATAGTAATCCAAGTACCCAACTCTCTTCTACCCAGCTTGCACCACCCAAGAGAACGGACCTTCACCTTTCTCTGCCACGTAGTCCCTTAGGCAGTCCTTCTCCTTATTCAGGTCTCCAGCGCAACTGGTCCATAATCTCAATGCTGGAAATTTCATGACTCACAACTATGAGCCATACTGGACACAGGCCACTGCATCTAAGACATGCAGGCCTCAAGGCATGACTGGATCACACCAGCGGCCACTACAACCAACTATCCTCTGGCTAATTCTTTTGCAGTTCGGTCCCCCTTCCTGAGACCAATACGCAAGTGAGGATGGATGGAGGAGGTAGGTAAGTGCATGGGAGTGCGTGAGGGTAAGAATGAGGTAACACAAAGGTGATGGAGCGAACAAGCCAATGAAAAACACCACAATTGGACCAAGGGCAGGTTTAAGTATGTTTGTGGGGAAATCAAGAACCTCCTGGCCTTCCCAATAATCTCACGTAACCGATTCTCCCCTTTAGGAAAAAAGGTAATTAACATAGGAATAAATATTTAGCCTCTCAAGCCCTCTCTCTTGTGGAATCATAGCCCCCTATAACTCTAGTCCTTGTCTGTCTGGCAGCCAACGATGTGTTTATTATTAATAATGATCAAAGAATTACATTTCTTGGGCATACTGGCCCTTTAAATAATTGTTTGGGCACTTAGACCTCTCAACATTGTAACAATACATTATTTAAAATGTGGGTTCACAACCTAGGGTGTTACATCCCCTCCCCCTTATTTTGGCATTATCCTCAGTGCATATACAAAATAGAGATCAAAATGTCAAATTTATTCAAAAAGTTGCAGGTACTCTACCCGCATGGCATCTTCGTGCTCCCAGGTAGCATCTTCAGGACCGTAGGAGGTCCGCTAAACTTTTACCAGCTCTATAAATCGATTCCATAGCATTTTTACCTTTCTTTTCAATACCCGTGTTGGCTGAACCTGAAAGTCTCCCTCCGTCTCTACCTGAATCAGATGCCAATCAATAACATGGTTAGGATCATGTACATATTTCTTTAGTAAAGATACATGAAATACATTATGCACATTTGTGGAAGCAGGTAATGCAAGCATGTATGCAACTGGCCCTATTCTATCCAATTTTCAAATGGACCATAGAATCTGGCTGCCAATTTTGTACAACTACCCAGTTTCAAAGAGCTTTTCTTGGGATTCACTTTCAAAAGTACATGCTTCCCTACTTTAAATTCTCTAGTTGTCCTGTTCTTGTCTGCATAAACTTTCTGTCTATCCTGAGTTGCCTTTAAATTCTACTTAATCTTGACCACCTGGTCTTCCATGTCATTGAGCAACTCTGGCCCAAGTACCACTCTATCTATTGGGTTATCCCAACTCACTGGAGTATTGGATTTCCTACCATACAAGGCTTCAAATGGGCTCATTCTTAATGAAGTTTGATACCCATTGTTATATGAAAACTCAACCAAGTGTAAGAAATCTTCCCACTTAGATGGCTTATCCATCACATACATTCTCAGCATGTCTTCAATTATTCGATTGACTCTCTCTTTTTTCCCATCTGTCTGGGGGTGATATGTTGTGCTAAAGTTTATATTTGTGCTAAATCATTTAAAAAATCCCCTCCAAAAGTTGGAGGTAAACTTTGTATCTCTGTCCGAGACAATTGTCCTAAGTATCCCATGAAACCTAGCAATTTCCTTCATGAAAATTTCTGCAACATTAGTCGTTGTATGCATTGTCTTCACAGGCACAAAATGAGCAGCCTTTGTTAATTTGTCAACCACCATCATGATTGAATCATGTTGCTTATTCGTTCTGGGTAATCCTGTGATGAAATCCATGGTGATCACTTCCCATTTCTTCTCTGGAATTGGCAATGGCTACAGCAAACCCGCTGGGTGTGTATGCTCAGCCTTCACCTTTTGACATTTCATACATCGAGTGATGTAATCAACAACATCCTTCTTCATTCCGGGCCAAAAGAACTCGCTTCTTACTGCTGTAATTGTTTTCTAGTAAACGAGATGTCCAACATAAGGAAAATCATGCATTTCCTTCAGTACCACATTCCTTAGTTCTCCAGAACTAGGAACATACATTCTATTTTTATGCATGAGTAATCCATCTTCCTTTATCTCATACTCCTTTATTTTCTGTTGTACATATCCTTCTTGTAAGTTTTTCTTTACCTCTAGGTAATGCTGATCTGTAACAAGACCATCTAAAATTCTTCTCTTCAAGTCTGACTGATGCATACTGACAGTAGTAGCATGCATGATATGCACTCTCCTACTAAGTGCATCGACAACTTTATTCTCCTTTCCCTTGATATGCTTGATATCAAAGTCATACTCACTTAAAAATTCTAGCCATCTTGTTTGCCTAGTATTCAAGGTCGGTTGTTCAAAAAGATACTTCAAACCAATGTGGTCTATTCTTAATTCAAATTTATTTCCCATGAGATAATGCCTCCACATCCTCAAGGCGTAAACAATGGTAGCAAGTTCCAAGTCATGCGTGGCATAGTTCCTCTCATGTTCCTTAAGATTTATGGACTCATATCCAATGACATGTCCATTTTGTGTGAGGACTCCCCCAAGTCCTTCCTTACAAGTGTCTATACATACCAAAAAACTTTCATTTGGGTCAGCAATCTTTAACACAGGTGCACTAGTAAGTAATTCCTTCAATAGATTAAAATTATTTTCATACTTGAGTGTCCATTCAAATTTAGTTCACTTATTTTGCAAAGAAGTGATGGGATGAGAAATCTTAGAGAACCCTACTATGAACCTTCTGTAGTAGCCATTTAATCCCATAAAATATATGACGTCTGACACATTTCTGGGTGTTGGTCACCCTCTAATGTCTTCAATCTTCTCTGGGTCTACTGTTATGCCCTGCTCTGAAATAATGTGTCCCAAGTAATGGATCTTCTTTTGATAAAAATAACACTTACTCAACTTGCCATACAACTGATGTTCTCTCAGTACTTGCAATACCAATATTAAGTGATGTTCATGCTCCTCTTCAGACTTAGAATAGATAAGTATGTCTTCCAGGAATACTATGACAAACTTGTCCAAAATAATTTTTGAATATGCCATTCATTAAGCACATGAAGACAATTGGTGCATTGGTTAGTCCAAATGGCACAACTATAAATTCATAATGCCCATACCTGGTCCTAAAGGTTGTATTATGAATGTCTTATTCCTTGATGGTATCCTGCCCTCATGTCAATCTTTTAAAATATCTTTGCTCCTCTTAGCTGATCAAAGAGGTCAACAATTTGGGGTAGCAGATACTTGTTCTTTATAGTGTACTTGTTCATCTGTCGGAAGTTAATACACAGCCTCAAGGTTCCATCCTTCTTTTTGAAAAAAAGTACTGGTACTCCCCAAGCTGAAACACTTGGACGTATGTACCCTTTCTTCAACAATTCCTCCAACTGCATTTGCAATTATTTTAACTCTGGTGTGCTCATTCTGTAAGGTGTTTTTGACAACGGGGCGGCTCTTGGCACTAAATCAATTGATAAATCTATCTCCCTTCTTGGTGGCAATCCAGGTATTTATTGGAATACATCCTCAAATTCCTGTAGTACCAAGAAATCATCAAGGCTTGGCCCTTCGTATTATCTGGCTCTTCCACATGATATGCATACAATTGACATCCTTTTCTAAAACATATTTTTAGATGTAAGGCTGAAATCTCCCTTATAGAGATGGGTCTTGGAACTCCTTTCACAGTGCTCTATTTTCCATTCCATCAAGACATTTAAATGTCTTATTATGACAATCTAGGAAAGAATGATGCTTTTCCAACCAATCCATCCCAATCAAAACATCATAAGACCCCAATGGTATGATATTTAGACCAGTAATAGTATTTACACCATTAAGACTTATGGAACAACTTCTGACCATATCATGGATTCTTCTTTTAGTTCCAGTGGCTAACTGAACCAAACTTACTTTTCCAAGTTTATTTTTCTCCAAATGTAATCTATCCAATATCTTAGGATCAATATAGCAATGACTTGCTCCTGAATCAATCAAAATAGCAACAGGTTGATTTATGATCTTACCTTCCACCTCTATCATATTGGACTGGTACTTTTCTTGTCGATCATTTAAAGCTGCATAGATTCTTCCCATATCTTTGATTGTTGTAGACTCTTGGATGTTGTGCACAATCTTCACTCTATCTTTTTTGTGTGGGAAATCCTTGTACATGTGATCTTCCTTGCATCCCCAACATTGGATTGGTGGTCTTCCCCTTTTTCCCAAGGAATCTTCCTTCTTTAAATCTCCCTTAGCATACTGATCTTGATTATTTGTATTAGTCTCATTCCTATTTAAGGGAGGTTTGAATCCTTTCCTTCTCTGATCGGAATTCGTATTTTTCTTGTCCTTCCAAGATTTCTACAGGGATTCTCTTCCCTGGCCTTGCTCATACATGTATTTAGCCTTCCTGATGGCCTCAGTCAAGGTCTTGGGTTCATCATACTTGATCTTTTCCTTATAAAAGGCTGGCAATCCACTTAGAAATATTTCTATTTTCACTTTCTCATCACCAATGAACCTGACATATTTTAACAATCCCAAGAACTTATTCTCGTACTATGCCATAGTCATGCTTCCCAACCTGAGTTCAAAGAACTCCTGTATTTTCTTGTCATAGAAATGCTCTGAGAGGTACTCCTTCTGGAAGTACTTCTTGAACTATTTCCAAGTGATCCTACTTTCATTAACATGCTCCACTTGCTTCAGTTGGTCCCACCACATTGAAAATTTCATGTGTAAATGATAGGTGGAAATCCTGGCTTCCACGTTTGAAGAATAGTTATTCAACTAAAAATATCTTCAGAGCCCAAGAAACCATGCTTCGGCATCATCTTCCCTTTCTCTTTCTCCATCGAAGGAAGGTGGCTTGAGCTTCCTTAGCTCTCCTTGCAAACTATCTACCTCTTGTTTCTTTCTTTGTTGCCTGACAGGGGACACCTCTAGACTTCTTACTGGATCATCTAATGCATAAATATTTCTTTCTGAGTAAGGAGGTGAGTGGTGTCCATGAGCTCTGCTAGCACTTCTGGAATAACCAACTCTTCCACGATCATTTCTCCTTTCATGAGACCTGCCTTCTTCCTCTTTTCTTGAGTTCGATCCCTTCTTCGTTTTCCTCTGCAACTTATTCAAGATCTGCAACACTCAATCATTTATCTAACTTTTCTCTCTCAACAATCTCTCGTTGTCTTCTTTGTATCTTTGCACTTCCATCTTCAAGATTCTTATCTTTTCTATTAATGTTTCCTTCTCCCTTTTCCCTTGCGTCCATTGGACTCTTTAATTGCATTACCAACTCTAGTATTTTGGCCTTCGGCCCCCTTATCATGACTGGAGGCTCCCTCGCCTTCTTCCATTTCCTCAATACACATCCTGAGTTGATGTTCTTAAGCCCCTTAATTCTGCAAAATGTGCAAGCGACCATTTTGTTGGAATTATGCATATGATAAACAAAATTGCAAAACCATGCTACATGTCTCTTTCTTCTTTTTTGTTCATGGAGACCATATCCCCATTCTTCGAAAATAACAATGTCTTGTTATCCTTGGCTAACACGAAATTTCATCGTGCGCAGGCACTTCCTTCAAACCACCTTCTGAGGTGACCATGACTAGAAACCGTGGCTAAATCCATCCTTAGCACCTTTCTGTCTCGAAGAAAACCAATTCGACCCTTATCCCTCCATCCTTCATCTCTCAATTTGCATATGACCACGGCCATGACCCTGTGCTTAGCTGAAAAAGCGCTTTTCTAGAGCTTCGAGACTTCATAACTTTCATCCAGGAATGGATCAACGGTCCTTGTCCTCCTTCATGATCAACGATCGAGATCCACTTCGGGACTCTACGCTTCGGGAGTCTCAAATTTTCTTGCTTGCCTCCTCCCAGAATTCTTTTACCCAGAGTTCATGATTTGCTAACGCGTGTCTTCCCATAGATCAGTGGTTGTGAATTGCTTCGGCTCTTCGGGCTTCAAAAATTTCAAACTTCCCTCCTGCATTTTCTCCCGGAGTTCTTTCACCTGAAGTCGATGATCCTTCGACGTGTGTCTTTTAGAATCAACGATTGGTATGTACTCCAGCCTTCAGGCCTTTGGGAGTTTTCAACCCAACTTAAACTGACACATCTTTCCCCTCTGGGGCACCCAGTCTTTGGACTGCACGATCTGTCGCCATGTGGTGAAATGCTGGAAGTGAACATGTGTCACATTCTAATTGAATTTTCAATATTTCAAATCCTCAAATCTTACTGACACGTGGCACAAATCCCATGTGTCCATGTCATCCCAGGTGGCTTCCGCAAGCCACGTCACTTCAGAATTATGGGGTCTACATATCCTCCAGATGATGTCATCATGCCCCACCACTTTGACTCTTCGAGCTTCAAGACTTTGGCAGTTTTCATGCTATCACACTTCTAATTCTCTCGAACCCTAAATTCTTGAACTGACCAATCTGTTGCCATGTGTCCTCCTGGATCAGATGACTAAGATTCACTTCGGGTCTTCACCCGGAGTTCATGTATCTTCTCCACGTGTCCTCCTCAATCTGATGACTATATTTTAATTCGAGGCTCCAGACTTCATAGATCTCAAACTTCAACCTTTTTCCTTAAAAAAAAATGTTTTTGTCCAAAGCTCACGATCTTCTGACACATGTCTCCCGTGGATCAATGAATACGATTCCTTTGGAACTCTGTAGTCCGAAAATCTCAAACTTCACAAATTTATCTAGCCCTACTGGATTTTATCCAAAGCCATGGATCTGGAGACGTGTGGCTCTTGAAAAATCGACGATTGAGATCCTTTCGGGTCTTCAGGTTTCAGAAGTCTCAAACTTCAAACCCCTTCCTCGCTCACTTTTTCCTGGAGTGTTTTATCCAGAGCACACGATCGGTGGATGCGTTTCCTCCTATAGATCAACGGTTCCCAGCTACTTCGTCTCTTCGGAGGTTTGTCGCTTGAGCGCTAACATGTCACATCACTGTATGCCTTTCAATTTGTGGGGGCACGCATCGACAGTTTGGAGTAACCATATTTTCATCCCGCAATTCTCCTGATGTTGACACATAACCCCTTGGAGAAATTGTGGTTTGGATTGTGGGATCGCCTTGGGAAATTAACTCCCATGCAACTTGGTTCCCTGCAATGCCTGCTAGTCGTTGATCTCTCTCTCCAATGGGATTCGACGGTCATGACCTTAACCTTGCTTCCTTTTTAGTAGATAACCCTTGTTCACCTATCATCTGATCCAACGATCCCGGATCTCTCCTGATCCTATAATGGCGATCGCTCCCGAATTCAAAAGGAACTGTCACGATCCTTCGAATCCTTACAGAGGATCTATGAAGTTTTGTCTCCTGCGTATCTTCTGCAACGAAATTCCTCCTGATCTTTTCAATTTCATGGTCAAAGTTTGATCTCGACCACGAGAATATGACTAATAGACCCGGCCCATACCAGCCCAGTGTTTCAACCTGAGGATCTAATACCAATCGGTAACATACCCCGCCAGCCATAGGCCGGGGTATGCTACCTGCAAGCCCACCCTTGGAATTATTTCTCATACCGATACCTTCTTTATTTATTAAAGATGCATAAGATAAGAGAATTAATGACATGCACAGTAATATCCAGCAAGCATGCATGTTCTAAATATTCAATTAATGATAATTAAATATACAACGAAAAAACATTCATACACAGATAATAATATCACAACGAAGAGCACTTATCTTTATGAAAGATGACACCAACTGGCTGCAAACCAGGGACATTCCACCCAACCGTAGACACTACTGCTTGAAATCTCAACAACAACGTCACCCTCGAGCCAGGGCTATGAATCCACAAGGACGGTTCCAGAGTGAACTTGGATTCCCAAACCAGTCAGCTCTCAGGCTCTCACAGGCTTCCCAACACTCACAACAATCCAAGTACTCATCTCTCTTCTACCCAGCCTACACCACCTGAGAGAACGAACGTCCACCTTTCTCTACCATGCAGTCCCTCAGGCAGTCCTTTCCTTATTCGGGCATCCAGCACAACTGGTCCAGAATATCAATGATGGAACTCTCAGGACTCGCAACTATGAGCCTTGTTGGACACAGGCCATTTCTGCTTAGACATTCAGGCCTCAAGGTACGACTGGATCACACCAACGACCACTACAACCAACTATCCCGTGGCTAATTCTTTCAGAGTTCGGTCCCCCTTCCCGATACCAATACGTGGGTGAGGATGGATGGAGGAGGTAGGTAAGTGCATGTGAGTGCATGAGGGTAAGAATGAGGTAACACAAAGGTTTCAGAGCAGACAAGCCAATGGCCAACCCCACAATCGAACCAGGAGTGGGTTTAAGTATGTTCGTGGGGAATTAAGAACCTCCTGGCCTCCCTAAGAATCTAATGTAACCGATTCCCCCCTTTAGGAAAAAATGTAATTAACATAGGAATAAACATTTAGCCTCTCAAGCTCCCTCTCTTGTGGAATCATAGCCCCTTATAGTTGTAGTCCTTGTCTATCTAGCAGTCAGTGATGTGTTTATTATTAATAATGATCAAAGCATTACATTTCTTAGGCATACTGGCCCTTTAAATAATTGTTTGGGCACTCAGGCCTCTCAACATTGTAACAATACATTATTTTAAATGGGGGTTCAGAACCTGGGGTGTTACAAGAAAATAACTTGTACACATTTCCAGTTCTTTTACTATTTGGTAGATACATTTTCTATGAAAATTGACTGTGTTGTCGAGCAAACTCTACATGCTAGAGGTGGAATTCCTTTTCATGAGTCTCCTTCTTGTCTAGGAATTCATAATATCTTAAGGAACTGATCGAAATACTCAGAGCCTCTTTTGAAAATTCATCTTCTTTAGTGTTCATCTCACGGAGAAAATGGGTGAATTTGATCCACTCGAAAGAATGAATATCCACCCTGATGTCTCGAAGGAGAGAGTTGAGTCTAATATTTGCAAAGGAATATTTTTATTTTCTTTGTCAATCACAATTTTGGAGTGTCTCATGACTTGAAGTTTTTTTGGATTCTTTACCTAATGTTGTTTCCAATAAATTCCATAGAGCTATGAGCTCAGCCCTATTATTTGTGCCAGAGCATGGAGCGTAGTGGATGTGAATATAGTTGTTGTGGTGTAAGAATAAAAAAACTCCAACTCCATGCACCGGGGGGGTGGCCTTGATTGGCCCCATCAAGGAACCTCCACGACACCCAAAAATCTATCTCAGGCATGATAGGAGCACGATATTTCTTAGGCTTCTGATCCAAAAAAAAATCTTTTGAAATATTTATTATTGAGCCTACAACCACTTCGAGGGAATCTGAATATCCCTGAATATGCCAAAATTCTAAGCTCGCCACAAAATGATTATCAAGAAGCATGACATACTTTGAAATGATTGGATTGATTTATCCTCTAGATAGAGTTTGAAACATTCCTCCAGGATTTGAATATTCTAGTGAGTCAAAGGATTGAGTTCGTTGCTCACCGTCCGGTAAACGCTTTCTACATGGACACAATTAATAAAAATATGAGAGATCAATTCTTCATGATATTTACAAAGGGCACATCTGCTTGGTCTAACCCAACCTCTCTTGACACCTATGTCCCATGTTACAGTTTATTATTCAAAGACAACCATAGTGTTATTTTTTTATTTAAGGGTGCTTTCAATTTCCATAAGGGTTTCCACCACCACCATTTTTCAACCGGTCTAGTATCCTCCATCCAGGATTTGTAACCTAGTTTGGTCATATATAGACTAGTTTTTGTGTTTTTTGACCAACATGGGGTGTCTTGATCATCTTCGGACATATGAATAAAATTTGAGTCAAAGGTATCCACTAAAATATTCCATTCCTCCTCCACGACCCTCTCCAAGCCTAGGAAAGTGATGGATTTCCACCCATCTTGACCCTTGGGCTGCGGGGAAATTGTTTTTTCATATGATAAAGTGAAGATTCCTACATTGCATAGGGACAAAAGTAGAGGATGATAAAAATGATAAGCATTACCAGCACCTATCCATGGATCCTCTCTAATGCATAAATCGTCTTCCATTTCCCACCTTCCAAGCCAACAATTTCCCAACTAGGGGGAAATTTGATACCAATGATTTCCATACAATCGATCCTTTTACAAGATTACGAGGGTACCTAAATTAGTCCAACATCAACATTATTGGGATATATTTGGAATTCATTACCCTCCCCTAGAGAGTCTCACAATCTACAAGTCTCCATGAGTTTCTAGTAGTAAGAGACTTGGCGAAGATAAAGATGTTTTCATGGCCCCATCCCCCCAACTCCTTGGGGGTGGTCAGTTTTCTCCATTTGACCAGGTGAACCCAACCATAAATACATGTTCCTAACCAAAAGTATTGATAACTCACTTTTTGAATTTTAGTTAGGATGCAATGACTTTAGAATGACAAGTCTGCCACCTCTGGATAGCAAGCGATTGACCTAGAGAGAGATGCAACCTTCCACCTTTTTAACCATCCATAAACAATATTTATATCGATAATTATTCGGCTTAAGGTGGAAACCCAGATACTTGAGGCCAGACTCAATTGGTTTGACTTGGAAAGGGAAAATAGTTTGTATCTATTCTTGTTCTTGTGTGGGGATGGAAGAAGTAAGGATGCAATATTTAACTTTGTTTATTTGCATTCTTGTGGCTCTATAGAAAAGGTTTATTGCATTCTTCAAAACATAGATATCCCTTGAATTATGTTTAGTAGAACATAAAATGTCATCAACAAACAAG
>JASDQU010103393.1:461766-477283 GCA_032191745.1 Picea mariana | reverse complement strand
TTTTTCTTTACTTCGAAGGCAGGTATTATTTTTCCGCCTTGTTATCTTTTGATTATTCCTTCTTTCTCCTTTGTACTATTATGCATTTTCTTTCTTCTTTGAGAAAGATATGAAGGCATTTTCTCTTTAATAAGCCTTAAATTCAATGTAACAACTAGATTCAAAAGTTTATACCTTACGGCAATCTTCTTCTTTCACTTTTACGGCAAAAGAAAAAAAAAGGACTGGACACCACTCAGTAAAACGTGTTCTTCACGCTAATCCTGTCGACACCGGGAATGTATTTCTTCCATTATCAGATTTCCAGTCTGCTCTCGTGATCATATTTTTCTTAGCATTTTCTTTTTCCGGTATCTTCATTCCCGATTACCCGATTCTTTTTCTTTCTTTTTCTTGGCATTCTCCTTTTTCCGGCATCTTCATTCCCGATTACCCGATTCTTTTTCTTTCTTTTTCTTGGCATTTTCCTTTTTCCAGCATCATCTTTCTTGATTATTCTTTCTTTCTTTTTGTACAATTATGCATTCTTTTCTTTTCCGACAATCGTGCATTTTCTTTATTTTGGTGTCATCTTTTGCTTTTAATTTAAGGTCCTCCATGTCTCATACTTTAATAAGCTTTCAATTTAATGTTACAAGTTAGATAATTGTGATAGAGTTAAAGTTGTATACCTTACCTCGATTTTCTTTCACTTTGACTCACCAAGCACCACGTGGAAAAACTCATTATTATTACTCTTTGTATAATCAGAGCATCCCGGGTTTGACAACGCTGAATTGATGCTTTCAAAAATTCAATTGATGCTTTCAAAAATTCAATTTAAATAATTTAATTGAGTGATTTTATCAGATTTAGATTTATATGATTGAATTTCACTAAAAAAAAATATCAAAACAGAGTGTTAAGATAATGTCTAATGCCTATTTCAAATAATATGATGATTTATTAGAAAAAATAATAAATTACAATATTTAAATGAAGTAGGCTAAACTTTCTACGAAATGAAGGTTTTTGGGCTACATTTACTCAAATTAGAGTCCAAGCTAAAAAAACTATTTAATAGAATAGTTAGACGACACTTATTTAAATATTCAAAATATTTAAATTATGTTATAATCATGTATATTATGGAAAAACTTTATTAAAAAACATAAATGTGTGGGTTGTAGTTATGAAGTGATCTTATATATTTATATTTAATATTTATTTAATAAAATATTATATTTAATATAAATTTAAATTTTACAAAATCTATTTAATAAAATATTTTATTTATTTTATATTAATATATTTTATTTTATTTTCTCCGAAAAAATGTAATTTTATTCATCCAGAGAGACAAAATTACACTTTGTAGGTGTTGTTTGAGCACATTTAGGATAGTAGAGAAAGTAAGAGGGTTTTTAATAAAAAAGAACCAATGTGTTGATAAGTGAGCTATCCAAGTTCTTTATGAATTGATGCTAGTCTAACATAGTCTAACATAGCCTGCTACACGCAGTTTACATGATCATGTACATAGCTAAGAATTTATTTATACATATACAATGTATAGACCAAATTGGTTCCAAAAAATATACAGAAAAAAGTAAAACTGGAGTATTATGGAGCAGGAGCTTGAGTTGGTTCTTCAATGAAGGGTCGGTGATAGAAATTCTGAATTGTGTCCCCGATTGATTCAAAAAAGTGCCATTGACCATAGGAAATATGGAGCCCTTATTTTGATAATGCATCTGCTATTGTGTTCCTATCCATGTAAACATGTAGTATAGAAAAGGAGTCAAAAGATGCCAACAATGTAGAAATCTCCCTCAAAATAGGCTGCAGAAAAATATTGTGGCAACACTGTGTTTTCTTAACCCAGTTTATGACATTCATAGAATCACCAAAGAGTTGTATGGAAAGTAATCCTTGTTCATTTGTTGTTTTGAGTAGTAGGAGAAGTGCCATGAGTTTTGCATAATTGTTTGTGCCTTTTCCCAGTCCCATTTTTATTTTGAAAAAATGTGAGTCGAAATATGAAGGATTCCCCCCCCCCCTCCTTTAATATATTTTATTTTATTATCTATTTATATTTAATATTTATTTAACAAATTTTTTTTCCATTGGAAAAAATCTATGTATTCAAAAATAATATATATGTTTGTGTCTCGAAAAGGGGTGGGAATGCATGTAACAACATGCAATCCTTTATTTAACTTCTATCTGCTCGTTGCTAATCATATTCTTTAGAAATGTAACATACCCCGCCAACCACAGGTCAGGGTATATATGCTACCCGCAAGCCCACCCTTGGACTTCTTTCTCATATCGATACCTTCTTTATTTATTAAACATGCATAAGATAAGAGAATTAACGACATGCATAGTAATATCTAGCAAGCATGCATGTTCTAAAGATTCAATTAACGATAATTAAATATACAGTGGAAAAACATTCATACACAGATAATAATATCACAACGGAGAGAACTTATCTTTATGAAAGATGACACCAACTGGCTGCAGACCAAGGACATTCCACCCAACCGTAGACACTACTACTCCAAAAATCAACAACAACATCACCCCCAAGCCAAGACTATGAATCCACAAGGACGGTTCCAGAGTGAACTTGGCTTCCCAAACCAGTCAGCTCTCAATCTCTCACAGGCTTCCCAACACTCACAGCAATCCAAGTACCCAGATCTCTTCTACCCAGCTTTCACCACCCAAGAGAACGAACCTCCACCTTTCTCTGCCACGCAGTCCCTCATGCAGTCCTTCTCCTTATTCAGGCATCCAGTGCAACTGGTCCAGAATCTCAATGCTGGAACGTTCATGAGTCACAACTGTGAGCCATGTTGGACACAGGCCACTGCATCTCAGACATGCAGGCCTCAAGGCACGACTGGATCACACCAGCGACCACTACAACCAACTATCCTGTGGCTAATTCTTTCGCAGTTCGGTCCCCCTTCTCGAGACCAATACACAGGTGAGGATGGATGGAGGAGGTAGGTAAGTGCATGGGAGTGCGTGAGGGTAAGAATGAGGTAACACAAAGGTGATGGAGCGAACAATACAATGACCAACCCCACAATTGGACCAGGGGTGGGTTTAAGTATGTTTGTGGGGAGATCAAGAACCTCCTGGCCTCCCCAAGAAGCTCACATAACCGATTCCCCCCTTTAGGAAAAAAGGTAATTAACATAGGAATAAACATTTAGCCTCTCAATCCCCCTCTTTTGTGGAATCATAGCCCCCTATAACTCTAGTCCTTGTTCGTCTAGTAGCCAGCAATGTGTTTATTATTAATAATGATCAAAGCATTACATTTCTTTGGCATACTGGCCCTTTAAATAATTGTTTGGGCACTCAGGCCTCTCAACATTGTAACAATACATTATTTAAAATGTGGGTTCACAACTTGGGGTGTTATATCCCCTCCCCCTTATTTTGGCATTGTCCTTAGTGCATATACAAAATAGAGATCAAAATTTCAAATTTATTCAAAAAGTTGCAGGTACTCTGCCCACATGGAATCTTCATGCTCCCAGGTAGCATCTTCAGGACTGTAGCAGGTCCAATGAACTTTTACCAGCTCTATAAATCGATTCGGGATCATTTTTACCTTTCTTTCCAATACCCGTGTTGGCTGAACCTGAAAGTCTCCCTCCGTCTCTACCTGAATCAGATGCCAATCAATAACATGGTGAGGATCATGTACATATTTCTTTAGTAAAGATACAGGAAATACATTATGCACATTTGTGGAAGCAGGTAATGCAAGCATGTATGTAGCTGGTCCTATTCTGTCCAATATTTCAAATGGACCATAGAATCTGGCTGCCAGTTTTGTATAACTACCTAATTTCAAAGAGATTTTATTGGGATTCACTTTCAAAAGTACATGCTCCCCTACTTTAAATTCTCTAGGTGTCACGTTCTTGTCTGCATAAACTTTCTGTCTATCTTGAGTTGCCTTTAAATTCTACTTAATCTTGACCACTTGGTCTTCCATGTCCTTGAGCAACTATGGACCAAGTACCACTCTATCTGTTGGGTTGTCCCAACTCACTGGAGTATTGCATTTCCTACCATACAAGGCTTCAAATGGGTTCATTCTTAATGAATTTTGATACCCATTGTTATATGCAAACTCAACCAAGTGTAAGAAATCTTCCCACTTAGATGGCTTATCCATCACATACATTCTCAGCATGTCTTCAATTATTCAATTGACTCTCTCTTTTTTCCCATTTGTATGGGGGTGATATGTTGTGCTAAAGTTTAGATTTGTGCTAAATCCTTTAAACAATCCACTCCAGAAGTTGGAGGTAAACTTTGTATCTCTATCCGAGACAATTTTCCTAGGTATCCCATGAAACTTAGCAATTTCCTTCATGAAAATTTCTACAACATTAGTCGTTGTATGCGTTGTCTTCACAAGCACAAAATGAGCATCCTTTTTTAATTTTTCAACCACCACCATGATTGAATCATGTTGCTTATTCGTTCTGGGTAATCCCATGATGAAATCCATGGTGATCACTTCGCATTTATTCTTTGGAATTGGCAATGGTTGCAGCAAACCCGCTGGGTGCGTATGCTCAACCTTCACCTCCTGACATTCCATACATCTAGTGATGTAATCAACAACATCCTTCTTCATTCTGGGCCAAAAGAACTGGCTTCTTATTGTTGTAATTGTTTTCTGGTAAACGAGATGTCCAGCATAAGGAACATCATGCATTTCCTTCAGTACCACATTCCTTAGTTCTCCGGAACTAGAAAAATACATTCTATTTTTATGCATGAGTAATCCATCTTCTTTTATCTCATACTCCTTTATTTTCTGCTATACATCTTCTTGTTGTAAGTTTTCCTTTACCTGTAGGTAATGCTAATCTGTAACAGACCATCTAAAATTCTTCTCTTCAAGTTTGACTGATGCATACTAACAGCAGTAGCATGCATGAGATGCACTCTCCTACTAAGTGCATCGACAACTTTATTCTCCTTTCCCTTGATATGCTTGATATCGAAGTCATACTCACTTAAAAATTCCATCCATATTGTTTTCCTGGCATTCAAGGTCAACTGTTCAAAAATATACTTCATATTAGTGTGGTATGTTCTTAATTCAAATTTCTTCCCCATGAGATAATTCCTCCACATCCTCAAGGTGTGAACAATGGAAACAAGTTCCAAGTCATGTGTGGCGTAGTTCCTCTCATGTTTCTTAAGCTTTCTGGACTCATATCCAATGACATTTCCATTTTGCGTGAGGATTCCCCCAATTCCTTCCTTACAAACGTCCGTACATACCACAAAAATTTCATTTGGGTCAACAATATTTAACACAGGTGCACTAGTAAGTAATTCCTTCAACAAATTAAAATTATTTTCACACTTGAGTGTCCATTCAAATTTAGTTCCCTTCTTTTGCAAAGAAGTGATGGAATGAGCAATCTTAGAGAACCCTACTATGAAACTTCTATAGTAGCCATCTAATCCCATAAAATATCTGACGTCTGACACATTTATGGGTGTTGGTCACCCTCTAATGGCTTCGATCTTCTCTAGGTCTACTGTTATGCCTTTCTTTGAAATAATGTGTCCCAAGTAATGGATATGCTTTTGATAAAAGGAACACTTACTCAACTTGGCATACAAATGATGTTCTCTCAGTACTCACAATATCAATATTAAGTGATGTTCATGCTCCTCTTCAGACTTAGAATAGATAAGTATGTCATTTAGAAATACTATGACAAACTTGTCCAAATAATTTTTGAATATGCCATTCATTAAGCACATGAAGACAACTGGTGCATTGGTTAGTCCAAATGGCACCACTACAAATTCATAATGCCCATACCTGGTCCTAAAGGTTGTCTTATGAATGTCTTCTTCCTTGATTCTTACCTGATGGTATCTTGCCCTCAGGTCAATGTTTGAAAATATCTTTTCTCCTCTTACCTGATCAAAGAGGTCAACAATTCGGGGTAGCGGATACTTGTTCTTTATAGTGTACTTTTTTAGCTGTCGAAAGTCAATACACAGCCTCAAGGTTCCATCCTTCTTTTTGACAAAAAGTACTGGTACTCCCCAAGTGAATCACTTGGACGTATGTACCCTTTCTTCAACAATTCCTCCAACTACATTTGCAATTATTTTAACTCTGGTGTGCTCATTCTGTAAGGTGTTTTTGACATCGGGCGGCTCTTGGCACTAAATCAATTGAGAAATCTATCTCCCTTCTTGGTGGAAATCCAGGTATTTATTGGAATACATCCTCAAATTCCTGTAGTACCAAGAAATCTTCAAGGCTTGGCCCTTCGTATTATCTGGCTCTTCTACATGAGCTGCATACAATTGAGATCCTTTTCTAAAACATATTTTTAGATGTAAGGATGAAATCTTCCTTATAGAGATGGGTCTTGGAACTCCTTTCACAGTGCTCTGTTTTCCATTTCCATTAAGACATGTAAATGTATTGTTATGACAATCTAGGAAAGCATGCTGCTTTTCCAACCAATCCATCCCAACCAGAACATCATAAGACCCCAATGGTATGATATTTAGATCACTAATAGTATTTACACCATTAAGACTTATGGAACAACTTCTGACCATATCATGGATTCTTCTTTTAGTTCTAGTGGCTAACTGAACCAAACTTGCTTTTCCAAGTTTACTTTTCTCCAAATGTAATCTATCCACTATCTTAGGATCAATGTAGCAATGACTTGCTCCTGAATCAATCAAAATATTAATAGGTTGATTTATGATCTTACCTTCCACCTCGATCATATTGGACTGGTACTTTTCTTGTCAATAATTTAAAGCTGCATAGATTCTTCCCATATCTTCGACTGTTGTAGCCTCTTGGATGTTGTGCACAATGTTCACTCTGTCTTTTCTGTGTGGGAAATCCTTGTACATGTGATCTTCCTTGCATCCCCAGCATTGGATTGGTGGTCTTCCCCTTTTTCCTAAGGAATCTTCCTTCTTGAAATCTCCCTTAGCATACTGATCTTGATTATTTCTATTAGTCTCATTCCTATTGAAGGGAGGTTTGAATCCTTTCCTCCTCTGATCGGACTTCGTATTTTTCTTGTCCTTCCAAGATTTCTGCAGGGATTCTCTTCCCTGGCCTTGCTCATATAGGTATTTATCCTTCCTGATGGCCTCAGTCAAGGTCTTGGGTTCATCATACTTGATCTTTTCCTTATAAAAGGCTGGCAATCCACTTAGAAATCTCTTTATTTTCACTTTCTCATCACCAATGAACCTGACATTTTAACAATCCCCAGAACTTCTTCTCATACTATGCCATAGTCATGCTTCCCAACCTGAGTTCAAAGAACTTCTGCATTTTCTTGTCATATAAATGCTCTGAGAGGTACTCCTTCTGGAAGTACTTCTTGAATTATTTCCAAGTGATCCTACTTTCATTAACATGCTCCACTTGCTTCATTTGGTCCCACCACATTGAAAATTTCACGTGTAAATGGTAGGTGGCAATCCTGGCTTCCACATTTGATGAATAGTTATTCAACTGAAAATATCTTTGGAGCCCAAGCAACCATGCTTCGACATCATCTTCCCTTTCTCTTTCTCCATCAAAGGAAGGTGGCTTGAGCTTCCTTAGGTCTCCTTGCAAACTATCTACCTCTTGTTTCCTTCTTTGTTGCCTGACAGGGGACACCTCTGGACTGCTTATGGGATCATCCAATGCATAAATATTTCTTTCTGAGTAAGGAGGTGAGTGGTGTCTATGAGCTCTGCTAGCACTTCTGGAATAACCAACTCTTCCATGATCATTTCTCCTTTCATGAGACATGCCTTCTTCCTCTTGTCTTGAGTTTGATCCCTTCTTCGTTTTCCTCTGCAACTGATTCAAGATCTGAAAAACTTGAGCATTTATCTAACTTTTCTCTCTCAACAATCTCTCATTGTCTTCTTTGTAGCTTTTCACTTCCATCTTCAAGATTCTTACCGTTTCTATTTATGTTTCCTTCTCTCCTTTTCCCTTGCGTCAATTGGACTCTTTATTTGCATTACCAACTCTGGTATTTTGGCCTTCGACCTCCTTATCATGACTGGAGGCTCCCTCACCTTCTTCCATTTCCTCAATACGCATACTGAGTTGATGTGCTTAAGCCCCTTAATTCTACAAAATGTGCAAGCGACCATTTTGTTGGAATTATGCATAAGATAAACAAAATTTCCAAACCATGCTACATGTCTCTTTCTTATTTTTTGTTCATGGAGACCATATCCCCATTCTCCGAAAATAACAATGTCCTGTTATCCTTGGCTGACACAAAATTTCATCCTGTGTAGGCACTTCCTTCAAACCACCTTCCCAGGTGACCACGACTAGATACTGCGACTAAATCCTTCCTTGGCACCTTTCTGTCTTGAAAAAAACCAATTCGGCCCTTATCCCTCCATCCTTTAGCTCTCAATTTGCATATGACCATGGCCATGACCCTGCGCTTAGATAAAAAATCACCTTTCTAGAGCTTCGAGACTTCAGAAATTTCAGCCAGGATTGGATCAATGATCCTCGTCCTCCTTCATGATCAATAATCGAGATCCACTTCGGGACTCCGCGCTTTGGGAGTCTCAACTTTTCTCGCTTGCCTCCTCCGGGAATTCTTTTACCTAGAGTTCATGATTTGTCGATGCATGTCTTCCCACAGATCAATGGTTGTGAATCGCTTTGACTCTTCAGGCTTTGGAAGTTTCAAACTTCGCTCTTGTACTTTCTCCTAGAGTGCTTTCACCCGAAGTCGATGATCCTTCGACGTGTGTCTTTTAGAATCAACGATCGGTATGTACTCCGACCTTCAAGCCTTCGGGAGTTTCCGACCCAACTTAAATTGTCACATCTTTCCCCTTTGGAGTGCCTAATCTCTAGACTGCACAATCTGTCACCACGTGGTGAAATGCTAGAAGCGAACACGTGTCACGTTCTAATCGAATTTTCAATATTCCAAATCCTCAAATATTACTGACATGTGGCACAAATACCGTGTGTCCAAGTCATCCCAGGTGATGTCCACAAGCCACATCACTTCATAATTCCTGGGTCCACATCACCTCCAGATGACGTCATCGTGCCCCATCACTTCATCTCTTCGGGCTTCGATACTTCGAGAGTTTTCATACTATCACACTTCCAATTCTCCCGAACCCCGAATTCTCGAACTGGCCAATCGGTTGCCATGTGTCCTCCTGGATCAGATGACTAATATTCACTTCAGGTCTTCACCCGGAGTTCACAGATCTGCTCCATGTGTCCTCCTCAATCTGACGGCTATGTTTTAATTCGGGGCTCCGGACTTCGTAGATCTCAAACTTCAACCTTTTTCCTTAGAAAAAATAGCTTTTGTCCAAAGCTCGTGATATTTTGACACATGTCTCCCACGGATCAACAACTACGATTCCTTCAAGACTCCAGAGTCCAGAAATCTCAAACTTCAAAAATCTATCTAGCCCTACTGGGTTTTATTCGAAGCCTTGGATATGGCGACACGTGGCTCTCGGTAGATCGACGACCGAGATCATTTCGAGTCTTCGGGTTTCAGAAGTCTCAAACTTCAAACCCCTTCCTTGCTCACTTTTTCTTAGAGTGTTTTATCTGGAGCATGCGATCGGTGGACATATGTTCTCCTACAAATCGATGGTTCCCAACTACTTTGGCTCTTTGGAGGTTCGTCGTTCAAGCTCTAACATGTCACATCATTGCATGCCTTTCAATTTGTGGGGCCACGCATCAACGATTTGGAGTAACCATATTTTCGCCCCGCAATTCTCCTGACACTGACACATAACCCCTTGGCAAAATTGTGGTTTGGATTGTGGGACTGCCTTGGGAAATTAACCCCATGCAACTTGGTTCCCTGCAATGCCTGCTAGTTGTTGATCTCTCTCTCCAATGGGATCCAACGGTCATGACCTTAACCTTGATTCCCTTTTATTGAATGACCCTTGTTCACCTGTCCTCCGATCCAATGATCCCAGATCTCTCCTGATCCTACAGTGGCGATCGCTCCCGAATTCAAAAGGAATGGTCACGATCCTTCGAACCCTTACATAGGATCTATGAAGTTTTGTCTCCTACGTATCTTCTGCAATGCCATTCCTCCTGAGCTTTTCAATTTCACGATAAGATTTTGATCTTGACCATGAGACTCTGACCAATAGACCCAGCCCATACCAGCCCAGTGTTTCAACCTGAGGCTCTGATACCAATCGGTAACATACCCCGCCAACCACAGGCCGGGGTGTGCTACCTGCAAGCCCACCCTTGGACTTCTTTCTCATACCAATACCTTCTTTATTTATTAAAAATGCATAAGATAAGAGAATTAATGACATGCACAGTAATATCCAACAAGCATGCATGTTCTAAAGATTTAATTAACAATAATTAAATATACAACGGAAAAACATTCATGCACAGTTAATAATATCACAACGAAGAAAACTTATCTTTATGAAAGATGACACCAACTGGCTACAGACCAAGGACATTCCACCCAACCATAGACACTATTGCTCGAAATATCAACAACAACGTCACCCCCAAGCCAGGGCTATGAATCCACAAGGACGGTTCCAAAGTGAACTTGGATTCCCAGACCAGCCAGCTCTCAAGCTCTCACAAGGTTCCCAACACTCACAACAATCCAAGTACCCATCTCTCTTCTACCCAGCCTGCACCATCCGAGAGAACAAACCTCCACATTTCTTTGCCATGTAGTTCCTCAGGCAGTCCTTCTCCTTATTCGCGCATCCAGTGCAACTGGTCCAGAATATCAATGCTGGAACTCTCAGGACTCGCAGTTGTGAGCCATGTTGGACATAGGCAACTGCATCTCAGACATTTAGGACTCAAGGCACGACTGGATCACACCAGCGACCACTACAGCCAACTATCCTGTGGTTAATTCTTTCGCAGTTCGGTCCCCCTTCCCGAGACCAATACGTAGGTGAGGATGGATGGAGGAGGTAGGTAAGTGCATGTGATTTTGTGAGGGTAAGAATGAGGTAACACAAAGGTGACAGAGAGGACAAGCCAATGACCAACCCCACAATCGGACCAGGGGCGAGTTTAAGTATGTTCGTGGGGAAATCAAGAACCTCCTGGCCTTCTTAAGAATATGACGTAACCGATTCACCCCTTTAGGCAAAAAAGGTAATTAACATAGGAATAAACATTTAGCCTCTCAAGCCCCCTCTCTTGTGGAATCATAGCCCCTTATAACTCTAGTCCTTGTCTGTCTAGAAGCCAACGATGTGTTTATTATTAATAATGATCAAAGCATTACATTTCTTGGGCATACTGGCCCTTTAAATAATTGTTTGAGCACTCAGGCCTCTCAACAATGTAACAATACATTATTTAAAATGGGGGTTCAGAACCTGGGGTGTTACAAGAAAATAACTTGTACACGTTTCTGATTCTTTTACTATCTGGTAGATACATTTTCTATGAAAATTGACTATGTTGTTGAGCAAACTCTACATGCTAGAGGTGGAATTCCTTTTCATGAGCCTCCTTCTTGTCTGGGAATTTATAATATCTAAAGGAACCGATCGAAAGAATCAGAGCCTCTTTTGAAAATTAATCTACTTTAGTGTCCATCTCACGGAGAAAATGGGTGAATCTGATCCACGCGAAAGAACGAATATCCGCCCTGATGTCCCGAAGGAGAGAGTTGAGTCTAATATTTGAAAAGGAATTTTTTTATTTTCTCAGTCAATCACAATTTTGGAGTGTCTCATGCCTTGAAGTTTTTTTGTCTTCTTTACCTAATATTGTTTCCAATAAAGTCCATAGAGCTATGAGCTCATCCCTATTATTTGTGCCAGAGCATGGAGCATAGTGGATGTGAATATAGTAGTTGTGATGTAAGAATAAGAAAACTCCAACTCCACACACCGGGGGGTGGCCTTGATTGGCCCCATCAAGGAACCCCCACGACACCCAAAAATCTATCTCAGGCATGATAGGAGCATGATATTTCTTAGGCTTCTGATCCAAAACAAACTCTTTAGAAAGATTTATTATTGAGCCTACAACCACTTCGAGGGGAATCTCAATATCCCTGAATATGCCAAAATTCTAAGCCTGCCACAAAATGATTATCAAGAAGCATGACATACTCTAAAATGATTGGATTGATTTATCCTCTAGCTAGAGTTTGAAACATTCCTCCAGGATTTGAATATTCTAGTGAGTCGAAGGCTTGAGTTCGTTGCTCATCGTCGGGTAAACGCTTTCTGCATGGACACAATTAATAAAAATATGAGAGATCGATTCTTCATGAGATTTACAAAGGGCACATCTGCTTGGTCTAACCCAACCTCTCTTGAGACCTATGTCCCACATTACAATTTATTATTTAAAGACAACCATAGTTTTATTTTATTAATTAAGGTTTCTTTCAATTTCCATAAGGGTTTCCACCACCACCATTTTTCAACCGGTCCAGTATCCTCCATCTAGGATTTGTAGCCTAGTTTGGTCATATATACACTAATTTTTGTGTTTTTTGACCAACATGGGGTGTCTTGATCGTCTTTGGACATATGAATAAAATTTGAGACAAAGGTATCCTTTAAAACATTCCATTCCTACTCCACGACCCTCTCCAAGCCTAGGAAAGTGATGGATTTCCACCTATCTTGACCCTTGGGCTGCGGGGAAATTGTTTTTTCATACGATAAAGTGAACATTCCTACATTGCATAGGGACAAAAGTAGAGGATGATAAAAATGATAAGCATTACCAGCACCTATCCATGGATCCTCTCAAATGTGTAAATCGTCTTCCATTTCCCACCTTCCAGGCCAACCATTTCCCAACTAGGGGGAAAGTTGATACCAATGATTTCCATACGATCGATCCTTTTACAAGCTTACGAGGGTACCTAAACTAGTCCAACATCAACATTATTGGGATATATTTGGAATTCATTACCCTCCCCTAGCAAGTCTCACAATCTACAAGTCTCCATGAGTTTTTGGTAGTAAGATACTTGGCGAAGATAAAGATGTTTTCATGGCCTCATCCCCCCAATTCCTTGGGGGTGGCTAGTTTTCTCCATTTGACCAGGTAAACCAGACCATAAATACATGTTCCTAACCAAAAGTATTGATAACTCACTTTTCAAATTTTAGATAGGATGCAATGACTTTAGAAGGACAAGTCTGCCACCTCTGGATAGCAAGCGATTGACCTAGAGAGAGATGCAACCTTCCACCTTTTTTACCATCCATAACCAATATTTATATCGATAATTATTTGGCTTAAGGTGGAAACCTAGATACTTGAGGCCAGACTCAATTGGTTTGACTTGGAAAGGGAAAAGAGTTTGTATCTATTCTTGTTCTTGTGTGGGGATGGAAGAAATAAGGATGCAATATTTATCTTTGTTTATTTGCATTCTTGTGGCTCTATAGAAAAGGTCGATTACATTCTTCAAAATAGAGAGATCCCTTGAATTACGTTTAGTAGCACATAAAATGTCATCAACAAACAAGTGGTGAGAGATAGATTCTTGTTCTAAAACTTTTATGCCTCTGATTTATCTGAATCTTATTGCCTCTTGAATAATCTTTCTTAGGGCATCAACGATCAAAAGGAAAAGAAAGGGGGAGAGAAGGAATCCTTGCCTTAGACCGTGTATCACTTGAAAAAAAACTAGATGGAGCACCATTGATAAGGACTGCAAAGGAGACTATTGGATACAACCCATTATCCAATTTACAAATGGGATAGCCATTCCTAGCTAGATGATAATGAGGCATAGATAGGTCCAGTTGACCCTATCATATGCCTTTGAAATATCTAGTTTAAGAACAACTATGAATTGAGAAGAAATTTTTGCAATATGGAGCACTTCTTGGGTAACATAAATGACATCATGGATTTCTCTGTTTCTTAGGAAATGAAATCACTCAGAATAAGATTCAGTCTCATTGCAGTTAGCGTTTCTATTATTTTATAGACAACGTTACAACAAGAAATGGGCCTATAGTTTCAAAAGGACATCTTGTTCTGAACTTTCGGTATTAAAGCAAGAAAGGTTGAGTTCAAAGAGCCTTTGATATTACCCGACGACGAGGATTCAAAAACTATTTTGAGAAGATCATATTTGATTATTTCATAGAAACTAATATTGAATTCAACCATAAATCCATCCAAGATGGGGATTTTCCCTCTTTGCATAGAGAAAAGTGCAGAATGTACCTCCAATTTTGACACCTCCTCTCCAAGGGTTTGGTTCATTTCTTCGTTGAACATCGGCTGGAACTTAGATACAACTTATAAAATATCTTGAATGGGGCACCCCTGAGCTTCTTTAAATAACAACTCAAAGTATCGTGCACCCTCCTGAATGTTCTCTATAAAAGAGATGACCAAAGAGATGTTGGAGGAATTGATCTCCCATATTGTATTCTGATTTTTTCTAATATTGGCGTATTGGTGAAAATACTTGGTGTTATTGTCTCCATCCTAGAGCCATAATGCCCAGCTTTTTATCCTCCACAATTGTTCATATTTCTCCAATATGTGATGACAGGAATCCTATAACACTCTTAGATTTTGGAGTTGGGATTTTGAGAGGAAGCCTTCTTCTAGTTCCGAGTATAGAAGGGAAATATTTTCTTCATTTTCCATTAACTCTTCTTTTTACTTGATGATGTAATATTTAAGACACACTTTTATGGAGAATTTTACCCTAGCCAAATTTACCGCAAACTGACTCATCAATGGGGTTCCATGAGATGGTGAGAGGTGGATCCAAGAATTTTCCACTAGCACCCTGAAATCCTCTTCTACTAGCCAAGATGGATTAAACTTAAGAGGGGAAGGAGGAATTTCATTGTTGGTAGAAGTGGTGAGCAATATTGGTCTATGGTATGAGCAATATTGGTCTATGGTATGAACAAACACCTTCCTCTACAATGGATTTAATTATAAAACCACCTTCTACTAGATCTTTTGATAACATAAACATGTCCGGTCTTTTGGACACTAAGTTTTCTCCAGTTCTAAAATTCATCCAAGTAGGGACAAACTTGATTGATTCAATATCCACTAAGTGGAGTTTTTAAAAAAAAGAGGAGAAGAAGTTGCTATGTGAGTATTTCCTAAGGTGGGATCCTGATACTTCTCAAAGATAAAGAGTCAAATTCAAGTGCCCACCCACCACGATAAAGGGGTCATTTAACAAGCCTGCTTCCTCTAAACCTTTCCAGAAGGGGATTCGTTCTTGATAAGACCTTTAAAACTGACCACGTTAAAGATGGTTCCTAAGTCCTTCAATTCCAACTTGACTGAAATGGATGAATGATAAAATGAGGAAGAGGTGGATTTACAAGACGAGTTCCAGCCTGTAATCAGGCCTCCTGACATTCCATCTGCATCTACAAAACAAAAAGACCAATTGTTCAACCATTTTTCCAATATGGCTCTAATTTTAGAACCATCACACATAGTCTCCTA
>JASDQU010103393.1:445633-456171 GCA_032191745.1 Picea mariana | reverse complement strand
ATTATCTTAGGATCAATATAGCAATGACTTGCTCCTGAATCAATCAAAATAGCAATAGGTTGATTTATGATCTTACCTTCCACCTCGATCATATTGGACTGGTACTTTGCTTTTCGATCATTTAAAGCTGCATAGATTCTTCCCATATCTTCGATTGTTGTAGACTCTTGGATGTTGTGCACAGTCTTCACTCTATCTTTTTTGTGTGGGAAATCCTTGTACATGTGATCTTCCTTGCATCCCCAACATTGGATTGGTGGTCTTCCCCTTTTTCCCAAGGAATCTTCCTTCTTTGAATCTCCCTTAGCATACTGATCTTGATTATTTCTATTAGTCTCATTCCTATTGAAGGGAGGTTTGAATCCTTTCCTTCTCTGATCAGTTTTCATATTTTTCTTGTCCTTCCAAGATTTCTACAGGGATTCTCTTCCCTGGCCTTGCTCATACATGTATTTAGCCTTCCTGATGGCCTCAGTCAAGGTCTTGGGTTCATCATACTTGATCTTTTCCTTATAAAAGGATGGCAATCCACTTAGAAATATTTCTATTTTCACTTTCTCATCACCAATGAACCTGACATATTTTAACAATCCCAAGAACTTCTTCTCGTACTATGCCATAGTCATGCTTCCCAACCTGAGTTCAAAGAACTCCTATATTTTCTTGTCATAGAAATGCTTTGAGAGGTACTCCTTCTGGAAGTACTTCTTAAACTATTTCCAAGTGATCCTACTTTCATTAACATGCTCCACTTGCTTCAGTTGGTCCCACCACATTGAAAATTTCATGTGTAAATGATAGGTGGAAATCCTAGCTTCCACGTTTAAAGAATAGTTATTCAACTAAAAATATCTTCGGAGCCCAAGAAACCATGCTTCGGCATCATCTTCCCTTTCTCTTTCTCCATTGAAGGAAGGTGGATTGAGCTTCCTTAGCTCTCCTTGCAAACTATCTACCTCTTGTTTCCTTCTTTGTTGCCTGACAGGGGACACCTTTGGACTTCTTACGGGCTCATCTGATGCATAAATATTTCTTTTTGAGTAAGGAGGTGAGTGGTGTCCATGAGCTCTGCTAGCACTTATGGAATAACCAACTCTTCCATGATCATTTCTCCTTTAATGAGACCTGCCTTCTTCGTCTTGTCTTGAGTTTGATCCCTTCTTCGTTTTCCTCTGCAACTTATTCAAGATCTGCAACACTCAAGCATTTATCTAACTTTTCTCTCTCAACAATCTCTCGTTGTCTTATTTGTATCTTTGCACTTCCATCTTCAAGATTCTTATCGTTTCTATTAATGTTTCCTTCTCCCTTTTCCCTTGCGTCCATTAGACTCTTTATTTTCATTACCAACTCTGGTATTTTGGCCTTCGGCCTCCTTATCATGACTGGAGGCTCCCTCGCCTTCTTCCATTTCCTCAATACACATCCTGAGTTGATGTTCTTAAGCCCCTTAATTCTAAAAAATGTGCAAGCGACCATTTTGTTGGAATTATGCATATGATAAACAAAATTGCAAAACCATGCTACATGTCTCTTTCTTCTTTTTTGTTCATGGAGACCATATCCCCATTCTCCGAAAATAACAATGTCTTGTTATCCTTGGTTGACATGGAATTTCATCCTACGCAGGAACTTCCTTCAAACCACCTTCCCAGGTGACCACGACTAGAAACCATGGCTAAATCCATCTTTAGCACCTTTTTGTCTCGAAGAAAACCAATTTGACCCTTATCCCTCCATCCTTCATCTCTCAATTTGCATATGACCATGGACATGACCATGTGCTTAGCTGAAAAAGCGCTTTTCTAGAGCTTCGAGACTTCAGAACTTTCATCCAGGACTAGATCAATGGTCTTTGTCCTCCTTCACGATCAACGATTGAGATCCACTTTGGGACTCTGCGCTTCAGGATTCTCAAATTTTCTCGCTTGCCTCCTCCCAGAATTCTTTTACCCAGAGTTCATGATCTGCTGACGTGTGTCTTCCCACAGATCAGTGGTTGTGAATCGCTTCGGCTCTTCGGGCTTCAGAAGTTTCAAACTTCCCTTCTGCACTTTCTCTAGGAGTGCTTTCACCCGAAGTCGATGATCCTTCGATGTGTGTCTTTTAGAATCAACGATTGGTATGTACTCCAGCCTTCAGGCCTTTGGGAGTTTCCGACCCAACTTAAACTGACACATCTTTCCCATCTGGAGCACCCAGTCTTCGGACTGCACGATCTGTCACCACGTGGTGAAATGCTGGAAGCGAACACGTGTCATGTTCTAATTGAATTTTCAATATTCCAAATCCTCAAATCTTACTAACACGTGGCACAAATCCCATGTTTCCATGTCATCCTAGGTGACTTCCGCAAGCCACGTCACTTCAGAATTCTAGGGTCCATGTCATCGTGCCCCACCACTTTGACTCTTCGGGCTTCGAGACTTTGGGAGTTTTCATACTATCACACTTCCGATTCTCTCGAACCCCAAATTCTTGAACTGGCCAATCTGTTGCCATGTGTCCTCCTGGATCAGATGACTAAGATTCACTTCGGATCTTCACCCGGAGTTCACATGTCTGCTCCACGTGTCCTCCTCAATCTGACGGCTATATTTTAATTCGGGGCTCCAGACTTCATAGATCTCAAACTTCAACCTTTTTCCTTAAAAAAAAATTCTTTTGTCCAAATCTCATGATCTTCTGACACATGTCTCCCATGGATCAACGACTACAATTCCTTCGGAACTCTATAGTCCAAAAATCTCAAACTTCACAAATTTATCTAGCCCTACTGGATTTTATCTGAAGCCCTGGATCTAGCGACGCATGGTTCATGGCAAATCGACGGCCGAGATCCTTTCGAGTATTCAGGTTTCAGAAGTCTCAAACTTCAAACCCCTTCCTCGTTCACTTTTTCCTGGAGTGTTTTATCCAAAGCACGTGATCGGTGGATGCGTGTCCTCCTACAGATCAATGGTTCCCAGCTACTTCGTCTCTTCGGAGGTTTGTCACTTGAGCGCTAACATGTCACATCACTGCATGCCTTTCAATTTGCGGGGGCACACATCGACAGTTTGGAGTAACCATATTTTTTTCCCGCAATTCTCCTAATGATGACACATAACCCCTTGGAAAAATTGTGGTTTGGATTGTGGGATCGCCTTGGGAAATTAACTCCCATGCAACTTGGTTCCCTGCAATGCCTGCTAGTCGTTGATCTCTCTCTCCAATGGGATTCGACGGTCATGACCTTAACCTTGCTTCCTTTTTAGTAGAAAACCCTTGTTCACCTGTCGTCCAATCCAATGATCCTGGATCTCTCCTGATCCTATAGTGGCAATTTCTCCCGAATTCAAAATGAACGGTCACGATCCTTCGAACATTTACAGAGGATCTATGAAGTTTCATCTCCTGCATATCTTCTGCAACGCCATTCCTCCTGAGATTTTCAATTTCATGGTCAAAGTTTGATCTTGACCACGAGACTCTGAGTAACAGACCCAGCCCATACCAGACCAGTGTTTCAACCTGAGGATCTGATACCAATCGGTAACATACCCCGCCAGCCACAGGCCGGGGTATGCTACCTTCAAGCCCACCCTTGGAATTCTTTCTCATATCGATACCTTCTTTATTTATTAAAGATGCATAAGATAAGAGAATTAATGTCATGCACAGTAATATCCAGCAAGCATGCATGTTCTAAATATTCAATTAACGATAATTAAATATACAACAGAAAAATATTCATACACAGATAATAATATTACAATGAAGAGCACTTATCTTTATGAAAGATGACACCAACTAGGTGCAGACCAGGGACATTCCACCCAACCGTAGACACTACTGCTCGAAATCTCAACAACAACGTCACCCCCGAGCCAGGGCTATGAATCCACAAGGACGGTTCCAGAGTGAACTTGGATTCCCAAACCAGTCAGCTCTCAGGCTCTCACAGGCTTCCCAACACTCACAACAATCCAAGTACCCAGCTCTCTTCTACCCAACCTACACCACCTGAGAGAATGAACGTCCACCTTTCTCTGCCATGTAGTCCCTCAGGCGGTCCTTCTCCTTATTTGAGCATCCAGCGCAATTGGTCCAGAATATCAATGCTAAAACTCTCAGGACTCGCAGCTGTGAGCCTTGTTGGACACACTCCATTTCATCTTAGACATTCAGGCCTTAAGGTATGAATAGATCACACCAATGACCACTACAGCCAACTATCCCGTGGCTAATTCTTTTAGAGTTTGATCCCCCTTCCCGATACCAATATGCGGGTGAGGATGGATGGAGGAGGTAGGTAAGTTCATGTGAGTGCATGAGGGTAAGAATGAGGTAACACAAAGGTGACAAAGCAGACAAGCCAATGACCAACCCCACAATCGGAGCAAGAGCGGGTTTAAGTATGTTCGTGGGGAAATCAAGAACCTCCTGGCCTCCCTAAGAATTTGACGTAACCGATTCCCCCATTTAGGAAAAAATTTAATTAACATAGGAATAAACATTTAGCCTCTCAAGCCCCCTCTCTTGTGGAATCATAGCCCCTTATAACTGTAGTCCTTGTCTGTCTAGTAGCCAACGATGTGTTTGTTATTAATAATGATCAAAGCATTACATTTCTTAGGCATACTGGCCATTAAATAATTGTTTGGGCACTCAGGCCTCTCAACATTGTAACAATACATTATTTTAAATGGGGGTTTAGAACCTGGGGTGTTAAAAGAAAATAACTTGTACACATCTCCAGTTCTTTTACTATCTGGTAGATACATTTTCTACGAAAATTGACTATGTTGTCGAGCAAACTCTACATGCTAGAGGTGGAATTCCTTTTCACGAGTCTCCTTCTTGTCTAGGAATTCATAATATCTGAAGGAACTGATCGAAATACTCAGAGCCTCTTTTGAAAATTCATCTTCTCTAGTGTTCATATCACGAAGAAAATGGGTGAATCCGATCCACTTGAAAGAATGAATATCCACCCTGGTGTCCCGAAGGAGAGAGTTGAGTCTAATATTTGCAAAGGAATATTTTTATTTTCTCAGTCAATCACAATTTTGGAGTGTCTCACGACTTGAATTTTTTTTGGCTTCTTTACCTATTTTTGTTTCCAATAAAGTCCATAGAGCTATGATCTCAACCCTATTATTTGTGCCAGAGAATGGAGCGTAGTGGATGTGAATATAGTGGTTGTGGTGTAAGAATAAAAAAACTCCAACTCCACGCACCGGGGGGTGGCCTTGATTGGCCCCATCAAGGAACCCCCACGACACCCCAAAACCTATCTCAAGCATGATAGAAGCACGATATTTCTTAGGCTTATGATCCAAAACAAACTCTTTAGAAATATTTATTATTGAGCCTACAACCACTTCGAGGGGAATCTCAATATCCCTGAATATGCCAAAATTCTAAGCCTGCCACAAAATGATTATCAAGAAGCATGACATACTCTGAAATGATTGGATTGACTTATCCTCTAGCTAGAGTTTGAAACATTCCTCCAGGATTTGAATTTTCTAGTGATTCGAAGGCTTGAGTTTGTTTCTCACCATCCGGTAAACGCTTTCTGCATGGACACAATTAATAAAAATATGAGAGATCGATTCTTCATGAGATTTACAAAGGGCACATCTACTTGGTCTAACCAAACCTTTCTTGAGACCTACGTCCCACGTTATAGTTTATTATTCAAATCCAACCATAGTGTTATTTTATTCTTTAAGGGTGATTTCAATTTCCATAAGGGTTTCCACCACCACCATTTTTCAACTAGTCTAGTATCCTCCATCCAAGATTTGTAGCCTAGTTTGGTCATATATACACTAGTTTTTGTGTTTTTTGACCAACATGGGGTGTCTTGATCGTCTTCGAACATATGAATAAAATTTGAGACAAAGGTATCCACTAAAACATTCCATTCCTCCTCCATGACCCTCTCCAAGCCTAGGAAAGTGATGGATTTCCACCCATCTTGACCCTTGGGCTACGGGGAAATTGTTTTTTCATACGATAAAGTGAAGATTCCTACATTGCATAGGGAAAAAAGTAGAGGATGATAAAAATGATAAGCATTACCATCACCTATCCATGGATCCTCTCCAATGTGTAAATCGTCTTCCATTTCCGACCTTCTAGGCCGACAATTTCCCAACTAGGGGGAAAGTTGATACCAATGATTTACATATGATCGATCCTTTTACAAGCTTAGGAGGGTACCTAAACTAGTCCAACATCAACATTTTGGGGATATATTTGGAGTTCATCACCCTCCCCTAGTGAGTCTCACAATTTACAAGTCTCCATGTGTTTCTAGTAGTAAGAGACTTGGCGAAGATAAATATGTTTTCATGGCCCCATCCTCCCAACTTCTTGGGGGTGGTCAGTTTTGTCCATTTGACCAGGTGAACCCGACCATAAATACATGTTCCTAACCAAAAGTAATGATAAATCACTTTTTCGAATTTTAGGTAGGATGCAATGACTTTAGAAGGACAAGTCTGCTACCTCTGGATAACAAGCAATTGACCTAGAGAGAGATGCAACTTTCCAACTTTTTTACCATCCATAACCAATATTTATATCGATAATTCTTCGGCTTAAGGTGGAAACCCATATACTTGAGGCCATACTCAATTTGTTTGACTTGGAAAGGGAAAAGAGTTTGTATCTATTCTTGTTCTTGTGCAACGATGGAAGAAATAAGGATGCAATATTTATCTTTGTTTATTTGCATTCTTGTGGCTCTATAGAAAAGGTTGATTACATTCTTCAAAACAGAGAGATCCCTTGAATTACGTTTAGTAGCACATAAAATGTCATCAACAAACAAGTGGCGAGAGATAGATTCTTGTTCTGAAACTTTTATGTCTCCAATTTATTTGAATCTTATTTCCTCTTGAATAAGCTTGCTTAGGGAATCAATGATCAAAAGGAAAAGAAAGGGGGAGAGAAGGAATCCTTTCCTTAGACCGTGTATCACTTGAAAAAAAACTAGATGGAGCACCATTGATAAGGACTGCAAAGGAGACTACTGGATACAACCCATTATCCAATTTACAAATGGGATAGCCATTCCTAGTTGGATGATAATGAGGCATAGATAGGTCCAGTTGATCCTATCATACGCTTTTGAAATATCTAGTTTAAGAACAACTATGGACTAAGAATAAATTTTTACAATATGGAGCACTTCTTGGGTAATAGAAATGACATCATGGATTTCTTTGTTTCGTAGGAAATGAAATCACTCAAAATAAGATTCAGTCTCCTTGCAATTACCATTTCTATTATTTTATAGACAACATTACAACAAGAAATGGGCCTATAGTCCCAAAAGGACATCTCATTTTGAACTTTCGGTATTAAAGCAATAAAGTTTGAGTTGAAAGAGCCTTTGATATTACCCGATGACTAGGATTAAAAAATTATTTTGAGAAGATCGTATTTGATTATTTCATAGAAACTAATATTGAATTCAACCGTAAATCCATCCAGGCTGGGGATTTTCCCTCTTTGCATAGAGAAAAGTGCAGAATGTACCTCCAATTTTGACACCTCCTCTCCAAGGGTTTGGTTCATTTCTTCGTTGAACATCAGCTGGAACTTAGATACAACTTGTAAAATATCTTGAATGGGGCACCCCTGATCTTATTTAAATAACAACTCAAAGTATCATGCCCCCTCCTGAACGTTTTCTTTAAAAGATCTAACCAAAGAGATGTTAGGGGATTTGATCTCCCATATTGTATTCTGATTTTTTCTAATATTGGCATATTGGTGAAAATACTTGGTGTTATTGTCTCCATCCTGGAGCCATAATGCCCAACTTTTTATCCTCCAAAATTGTTCATATTTCTCCAATATGTGATGGCAAAAATCCTATAAAACTCTTATATTTTGGATTTGGGATTTTGAGAGGAAGCCTTCTTCTAGTTCCAAGTATAGAAGGGAAATATTTTCTTCATTTTCCATTAACTCTTCTTTTTACTTGACGATGTAATGTTTAAGACACACTTTTATGGACAATTTAACCCTAGCCAAATTTACCGCAAACTAACTCATCAATGGGGTTCCATGAGATGGTGAGAGGTGGATCCAAGAATTTTCCGCTAGCACCCTGAAATCCTCTTCTACTAGCCAAGATGGATTAAACTTAAGAGGGGAAGGAGGAATTTCATTGTTGGTAGAAGTGGTGAGCAATATTGGTCTATGGTATGAAAAAACACCTTCCTCTACAATGGATTTAATTATAAAACCACCTTCTACTAGATCTTCTGATAACATAAACATGTCTAGTCTTTTGGACACTAAGTTTTCTCCAGTTCTAAAATTCATCCGAGTAGGGAGAAACTTGATTGATTCAATATCCACTAAGTGGATTTTTTCAAAAAAAGAGGAGAAGAAGTCGCTCTGTGGGTATTTCCTAAGGTGGGATCCCGATACTTCTCAAAGATAAAGAGCCAAATTCATGTGCCCACCCACCACGATAAAGGGTTCGTTTAACAAGCCTGCTTCCTCTAAACCTTTCCAGAAGGGGATCCGGTCTTCATAAGGCCTTTAAAAATTGACCATGTTAAAGATGGTTCCTGAGTCCTTCAACTCCAACTTGACTGAAATGGATGACCGATAAAATGAGGAAGATGAGGATTTACAAGACGAGATCCAACTTATAATCAAGCCTCCTGACATTCCATCTACATCTACAAAAAAAAAAGACCAATTGTTCAACCATTTTTCCAATATGGCTCTAATTTTAGAACCATCACACATAGTCTCCTACAACATTATGACATCCATATTGCGGCTCCCGAGGAGTCTCTGTAGGGACAATTTTTTGGGGGTGCCTCCTATCCCCCTTATGTTGAAAGAGAGAACCTTTATTTAGAAGAGATAGGCATGGCTCTCCCTTCTCTAAGGGCCCTCCCTTCTCTAATGGCCCTCGTGACTGTAGATTGCTTTCCTTTCTATATATTGTTTATGGCGCATTGTTGGGTTGCGAGAAGATGGGATTTCCTCCCTACTAGGTTAGGTTGGTATGGATTGAGGGCCAACCCACTTTTTGGTGGGGAATAAATCACCTTTGAGTTCAAGAAGGAATGCAAAGAGTAAATATACTTTGGAGGTGACAACTTGTCACTAGGAGGTCAAGGGTCGACTAGGGCCACCTTCCTGGGGAGGGAAGGAGAAGAGGGCGAAGGGCCATCTTCTTTTGGAAAATAAGGAGAGAGGGGAGAAAGGTCAAGTAGAAGGAGAAGAGGAGGTAGGATGGGAATAGGGAGAACCAGGGGCAAAGAGGCAGAGGCAAGAAATTTTCCAACAAATTCATTGGATGGGGGAAAAGAAACAAGGGAGGGACCAAGCAAATTATTACCGAAAACTTTTGCAGATGGATCCATTGAAATATGAAGTCTCTTCCTTTGACAATAAGGGTGATGCTTTGTCCAATGTCTCATCATTGGGATGCAAGGAGACTGGGTGCTTGTGAGAATATTTTTTAATCCAAATCTTGGAGAGATTCCTGGTAATAGAGGAGGATTTGCATTGCGATTGAAGGTTTCCAACTTCATGGAATGTGAAGCATCAAAAGGGAATCCTCCAATAATCCACCTTTTGATGCAAAACAAGATCTCCATAGACCAGGTCAACAGAGATGACCAAACCTTCTATGAGATCCACTTCCACTTGTATCCACCCCCATCTCCTGTCCATTTTTTTTCCCAGTCTAGTTGTAAGCAACCAAGCTTCCCTATTTTTCCACTAATAGCTTCTAGAGGTTCTTTAGTCCAAAATTACAAAGGAATCCCAGGGAGTGTTTCCCATACTTTTGAAATCGCCACTGGTTGGATAGGTTGAAATCGATTGTCCACCTTTGTAATATTGAAAACTAGACGAACCCCACCACCATTATCTTTCAAAATCCTATCACTATCTACATCTGAGTTAAATATAAAACATAGCCACCCCCTTATCAAGACATGAAACAATGGAGAGTATCCAATTACTGGCTTCTAGTGTTGCTCGGTCATGCTCTAATTCTATTGAATATGAGCTGAATAATATACATAAACTTCAACACACTAATATATACATATATATCATCATATTTCTCCATATAAAAAAATAATCTAAATCATACCACAACCTTGTTATTAATAACATTTATTAAATATATGAAAGAAATAATGATGATACATGTCACCATTAATGAATATTCCTCACCTTAGTGATTTGTAGGGATTTTCAGAAATTCAAGAGAGACTAATGGACCATAAGATAATGTTCAAATTCCAAACCTACACAATAAGGTGTTTAAGATTTTTATAGGTGTATAGATTCATCATTCAGAATTACATCCTAAAATATTCAATCATAAAAAAGATAATTTGTTTTTTAATAAACAAGTTTTTGAAGTTCTTTAGTTTTTTTAACTACACAATTTTTATTGATGCATAGATTCACCATTCATAATTAGATTCTAAAATATTAGTCATATACATGAATTTTTTTTTTTTTAATATTTTGAAATCCTTTATTTTTTTATC
>JASDQU010103393.1:375193-402230 GCA_032191745.1 Picea mariana | reverse complement strand
TCAGTTTTATTGAGTGTGCAGGGTTCTGACCTGGAGGATGCAGAGGCATCGGTAGAACCCCCTTGGACTCCGGACTGAGTCAGGGAGTGTGATTTTGGGTTGATATGTTTATTATGATGTTTCATTTGATTTGATGATTTGATGTCGACATTTATGACATGATTATTGGTGATGCAGGCTGACGATAGCTTGCCGACTTGACTCACATATGGAGTAAAGGGGCCACACACGATTGCAGAGAGGTTGAGGGAGAAGGGTGGACAGCTGCCCTGCCACCGCCTGCTAGCACACCCGTCGTGGCTCGAACGGTAGGTTAATGATTACCTAGTTCGAGAGGACCCACGATGCCGTGAGGGCCGACTACGATAGTCGCTCACAATGATTCTAAGGGGCGCGCAATAAGGTGGGGGCCTTATTCCTTAGAGCCCTTAGTCTCCTACTAGTTCACCTAGCGGAGTATTGACTCCAGGGGTTATAGAGGTCTACCAATCAGTTCAGTCGGCGAGTGGCACCCTTGGAGCACGTGGTTCATCCTGAAGGGCACATCGCACAAAAGAAAATCAGTTGGCAAGTGGCACCCTTGGAGCACGTGGTGCATCCTGAAGGGCACGTCGCCAAAAGAAATTCCAGAGGCGAGTGGCAACCTTGGCGCACGTGGTGCGACCTGAAGGGCACGTCACGATAAAGGTGGTTGATGGAGTTAGCATAATTATCCCTAAGTCTTCAGCACGTGAATAAAACATTAAGCATTACCATTAACCAATCATCGCCTAGCTCAAAATCTAAACCCTAAGCCTAAGACCTTCTAGAAACCGGGGGGAAATTTTAGTATGGCCTTAACAAATGAAAATTCAAAAAAAGGAATGAAAACAAAAAACTCAGACCATCACCCTCTCTTTACCCTTGTCTACTTAATTAAACTATCCTCTTCGCCTTGATCTTCCAATATCCATCTTCCTTTTTCTTGTGCAGTTCACATTTACTAAATCGCCAGCCCTCCTCGTATTTCCTCTTATTCGTTTTATATAATACATTTACTTTTCCCCTGTACTGGTTTGCCATCGCCTTAATCTCTCATTAACCCTAAATATACATATATATTAATGGTAATTTAAATGGTGAGTGCATTCTTACTAATAGAAAAATGAAAATATATATATATGTATAATCATATTTTAAACAAACCATAAATAAATAAAGTTAAACATGTGAAAATAAAAGGAAATAAAAAAAAAAGAGGGGAAATAAAAAAATGAGCGCACATACCCTTAAATTTTGAAAAGAAAAGTAAAAAATTGAATTATATAAACGAAATAAACTAAAAAGAAAAATTAAGAAAGTTAAAGAGAAAAAGAGGGGGGAAAAACCTAAGTAAAAAAAGAGAATTAGGGTTTGAGGGGATAAAGGGATGGGAGAGGGGAAAAGAAAGGGCTTTTGGCTGAGATTGGATTGCTATGCTGAGAGAAGAGAGACTGACTGATTTTCTGGTAGAAGTTGGGAAGCCTCAACACATTTTGAGTGGTAGCTCAGCCTTGGAGGTGAGCTGAGGAGCTAGTGACTCTCTGGTTGTGTGTGGCCCCTTTGCGGCTCGGGGGACTGAGGGGGAAGAAGAGTACCCGTAGCGTTTGGCTGGGAGGTACCGGTGAGTTCATTGCGGTCGGCAAGCGGGAGCAGGAGCGGCAGGAGCACAGGAGTTCCTTTCGACAAGCTTGAGGCAAAAGTATGGTTTCTCTTTTAGTATAATAGAGTGCAGTACGATTATGCCATGGATTGATAGGCTGTCTTAATGATTTACTTAGTGATTATCTTTAAAATGGACGTAACTGGTGTTTGCATTTTAGATCTCTCAACTGACAGGGTATAATAGCTGCATTTAGGTACAAGTTTATATTACTTAGGTTCTTGTAAAAACACAACTGATAAGCTGTGGACGTAACTGGTGTTGCATTTTAAATCTCTCAATTGACAGGGTATAATAGGTGCATTTAGGTACAAGTTTATATTACTTAGGTTCTTGTAAAAACACAACTGATAAGCTGTGGAATGGCGTATCGATAAAAGATAGACAATAACCATGGGTCTGTATACAATATTGATGAATGAGTCTACCATAACCGAGTATATCTCTGGTTATTGGACGCCTTAACTATCTAGGGCACATATTTATATAGGTAACGCAACACCCCTCGATTACTAAATATTGTCTGAATGCCCATTTGTGAGAGAGTCTGAGTTGATCCGTCATTGGAGTATAACACCAAGTTGAATGCGCTAAACCTTTAAACTCAGCTTGACCGCCGAATTTTACCTGGTATTACTTCCTGGGGTATAAGCGAAACCCCATACAGCTGTTACTGATTTCTGCCTTAATACAACATGCCGCGACAATGTGTATCTCTATTGAAGGTTCGTGGGAATGGCATTCCGTTAAGTTTTTAGGTAATTACCGCCATCTAGGATTCATAAAGTCTCATCACAAAGGATGACTGGTGGGGACTGCTGGCCGTTATGTTATAATATTTGTCATACACCTCCCGACGAAGAGCACCTGTTCGTAAGTTCCATCTGTTGGCCTGTAGCTCTCGTCCCAATTTCTCTGGGTAGGCCTGCGCTCCCTTTAAACACCATAACTGCCCCCTTTTTCTTCCATCCTGCGCTGAGTGGGTGGTCGTAAGACGACTGTGAGCAGAGTGAGTCGGTCGGGCTCCCAATCGACTTTAAGTGATAGGCGTAACTCCTTCTAGTTTGGGCAGAACCCACGATTCTGAGACAGCGTATTCGGCCTCACTGTAGCAACAGTCTTATGGCTGTTTGGCAGACACGTGGTGTATGAGGGCAGTCCTTCTGGAATGCGTTCGACGCCCTTTCATCTCCCGAGGCACGAGGTCTTCTTTCCTGTGCACGACGGCAAAGAAATTAAATATCAAGAGCATCGCCCAATCAAATTAAAAATAAGGAGAAATTTATTGAAATAACGAGAAACGCATCCAATGTGCTAGGGTTGGGAAGGTAAGAAATTCGATTTCAATTATAATAAACTTAACAATATTGATTTCAGTTATGACGAAAATTTATGTTTTTAAAATGTTAATTTATTCAATTTTCAGATTTAATGTAAAAGCGTTAGTTGGTTTTAGTATTTGGTAGAAGAGTTGGTTTAATTTAATTAGAAATTCGAACCTTGATGAAATTGAGCGTTTCATTGGTTATTACAAATGTTAGGTGTTGGAGATTTTTATGAAGCTGAATTGGTTTACATTAAATATAAAATTTAGACAGTAAACATCGGATTTCACCCATGCCTAATTTTAATGATAATACTCTGCAAAAACATAAACATTCAACCACGCTAAATTCCGTAGTTGTTTTAAGCTTATCATGCGTGAATTTCCACCTATTAATTTATCCCAAAATGAAAATCCATTTTACATTATCCTCGTCTATATCCTAAGGCTAACCACCCAACTCATGAAATGGAAGCACATATCATGCATCGATTCATGCTCAGGGACCGAATTGGGTGATTAATGTCCCTATACCCTCTCGTGATCCTCGCTGTATCGGTTGCCCATGGTACGCGCTGGCCTGGTGATAGAGGCATTGAATGCTGGAGGCGCATACGACAGATTGGGTGACAGCTACGGTTACAGCAAATTGCCACACACGCTGCCCAACGCTCTGCTGCAGGATTTCACTGGCGGGTGTGCGGTTGATAGCACACAGCTACTCTACGTCCAATTTAAAAAAAAAAAATAAACTGCATTTTTCAGCTGCATGATGCATAACATCTCTTGCAGGCCAGGTCATCCTGATTAGCTGCAAGGTGGTCGTTACTTGGGGGTCGCGTTAATGTATTTTAGCACCATCGATACTGTCCATAGGATGTTAATCTAAGTTTGTCCCTTAAAATGTTTTTCATTTTCTTGATATCAGCATTTTTAATTATTATTAGTTTCTATCTATGAGCTTTTAATGACATTGGTATTTTAAACAGTTTAATATTAAATAGTATTATTGTTATGGTCAATAGGATGTCGAATCGAATAAATGGGTATTGTTAAATTTGCAATAATTATGCGTGTTAGTGGCAAGGTTAATACGGTTTATGTTGATTGGTAATGATGGAGCTTAACTGCGATATATTAAATAGTGTTATTGCTAAGGTCATTATTAACTATGAGAATTATGGTAATGGTTAATATGTTGTCAAATCGAATTATTAATATTTGTTAAATTCACATTGATTATACGTGTTAATGGAAATATTAATAGGGCTTATATTGAATGCTAAGGATGAAGTTTCACTCCGATATTAATATTGGCGAAATTGCGAAGGTAACACTTATTTAAATCGCATAATAATATTGTTTTAATTTGCGATGTAGGGATGATGTTGAATCGAAATAATAATGTTTGTTAAACGACAATGATTATATTTGTTATCGGAAATGTCAATATTGTTTTAACTGAATGCTAAAGATGACGCTTGAACTGCAATTTAGCCTTTGCGTAAGTATAATGGTGATTCTTGTTTAAATCGCAATAATGATATTTGTTTTTAAATTGCAATGTTAAAGGAGATGCTTAAGTTGCGAGGTTAATATTTGTTAAATGAATGTTGTGATGATGTTAGATCGCAATGGTATTATTGGCTTAATTGAAATGTTGTAGATGATGTTGGATTGTCATGCTAATATTGTTTAAGTAGAAATGCCAATGACGAGGTTTAAAATTGCAATGTTATTTTTGTAAGATTATTAGAATGTCTGGTAATAAACGGGTAGGAAGGGCAAGCTAATGAGGAGGATGTAATGTCGGGGGTTTACCATTAGGGTATGGATGTCGTTGCTCATTATGGAAATTATTAGAAAATGCATTGCGTCGTGCTTAATGTTGTCCCTGGTCTTGTAAGTACTTGGTGGTTTGTATTGTGTAGTCTGTCGTGTCGGGCGGGATATAGACCCCTCTTGCAGCTTAGTGTGTATGTCTGGGTGTAATCTGGTGGAATGAATCCAATGTCATATCAAGAGTCTTGGCCTGTTTAAAGGCACAGTTCCACTCTTGCGACACATTCTGAGCCGTATCAGTAGTCTCGGGCTATTTAAAGGCACAGTTCCACTACTGTGACTCTACTGACGGATTCTTTCATTCTGTGACAGTACTGTGCCTAACCCCTGGTGTCGGTCTCTGCCTACAGTCATTAGTTKCTCRCCTCATGTTCGGGGGCATTTGCTTCTTATTGTCGCTATGATATGTCAGGTCGTCTTGATTGTGTTCGTCTTACTTGCGTCCTGTTGGTTCGAGTGTTGACCTAGAGTCGAGGGGGTTGTTTCTTCTACACACGCACACACACCTTAACAAAAAKAATTTCACCGGTCGACTGAGTAGTTGTCCTTAGCTCGGAGGGTTGTTACATATTTAGTAAATTTAAATAGAAAAATTATTGCACACAAAATTTATATTGTATTTTATTATCATCACATATTTATACATCAAGTTTAGGCTTAAGATTAATAGTGTATCTTACCCATACAATCCATTTAGTTGAGACAATATCTCAACTAGACACATAAATATGATCTACATCTAACAAACTCTTAAACAAACATATCATATAGAGATTACAATAACTAATATATTATATGATGAAGAATATCAAATATTAAGCACAAGACAAGTAGGAGTTAATATTTCCAACACCCTTCCTTAACAAATACTTTTCTTAATCTTTTATTTGATTGAATCTTCATCAACATCCTTATCCAGTTATGAATTCTCTAAACTAAGCTCCATTACAATCATCCATTATGAGATACCACTTGATCCATTGAAGATATCATTGCTTCATATCATCAATTTCATATTTGTAATGACTGGACTACTAGCCATTCTATTGGCATACTTCGATGCATTGAAATAAATAGATCATTGTATTCACTAGTTATCTAGGAAAGAATTCTAAATATTGAATGTATATAGAAGTCAATCTTACAAAATGACACCTTCATCTATATTCATCCTTGTATATATTATACAACCTCACAATTACACAAATATCATAAAATCTAGATACAGATTAATGACAGTTTTCTTGGGGCACCACATTAGCCAAGAACTACAAACTTTTTAAGTTATGTTACCTTTTTTAAAAAGAATTTAGACATAACCAGTGGCAATGTTCTTGGGGCACCACATTAACTAAGAACCACAAGCTCTTCGACCATGTTACACAAATTGTTCAAATATTTCACAATTTCTCCTATCACTTTAGAGATACATATTCACATATTTGCACTAATATAAATGTACACTTATAAATTACATCCATTTACCCAATAAACGAAAAAATATGTTTTATTATAAAAAAATCCCACATATTTATGAAATCTCCAAAGTCAACTAACAATGTCGTAATATTCGTTTCCAATGCTAATGAATCTCAATTTTGAGGTCAAATCTCAAGAAATTCAATTTCCTCGCAAGCTAGTTCTAATACAAATCCTAAGTGGAGCTCAAAGTAGATGAAATTGTTTTGCTAGTACTAGAATTAGCTTTACCGACCTTAATATTGTTAAAAACTCTAATCATAGTTCGTTGGTTTACCTAACTATTATACAATTACATGATGGTTATGATATTTTTATATTATATATGTAAGTCTATGCACATGACTATTTGTCATTGATGATTATAGAGTATTCCTTTTCTGCCAATATTCTATTTATCTATGTTCATCATGGTTTCTTGATTGCTTCCGTTATTTCCATTATGTTTCTTCATTTTTCTTCATTTTGAATTTAACAGTGGTGTCATAGCATGAATATGATCTTATGGGCCTGATAGTTTCTCAAATAATGTTTATAATCAGATATATGTTTAATAGAAAGCACAAGAGAGGACACACTCAATGATTTGGTACCTAGATGGTGAATGCCTATGGTGATTGAATGAAGAGAAGTTATTGTTGTTTTCTTGGTTTCAGTTATGGAGAATGTGACGTCGTGGTTTCCATATGCAAGAAGATGATGTGAACTCTTGATTTTTTCAAAGTGGTAATCATTGGCATGCTCTCCATTATATCCATGTTTTTCACCTCTTCCTGTAATCCCTTCATGGTTATAGCGGAAGAAGAGGAATCACGAACTTGGTGAAATAAGTAAGAGAACATTGTTTCTAAAGGATAAACAACCCTACCTTCAACATAGAACACGAACCTCAATAGTGGTCGTGGTGAAATAAGCAAGAGAACTATTTCCAATCAGACACTCGATCATATTGCTCGATGATCTGATATTTATTGGCACATATAGCAATAACCCTTGAGCAATTATTGTGAAAAGTCATAGGAGAAGATGGTGTGTTAGGCGAGAGACCATACTATGTTCTTAGAGAGAGTTAGACGCAACTGAATAAAGCAAGTGTTTGGTTCTATGTAATGTCTAGGAGCCCGTGAAAGACGATGTTGCAGAGAGAAAAATGTGTGAGTTGTAGAGAGGAAGTAGAAACCTCCAACCAAGTCGTAACACATTGCATAGTGGAAGTCATGTTTTGGTGCAAGACATTATGTTATGGTTCGTGACAGCAAAGGACTTCGTGGACATAATCCTCTAGAGAGAATAATATGTAAAATATTAGATCAAGTTGATTAAGCATGGGGACTCACTTTACCGCTTCAAAACCCTAAGTGATGGTAAGAAATCACTCATGTTTTGGTACCATATATGTTTAAATATATATTGAAATAGTCACCCTCATTTGATTAGTTCAATATATATTGAAATAGTCACTCATTACATTTCATTTTAAGATATATATTGAGATAGTTGCCCATCGTATATATATTTAACATATCAGTTGAATATATTTAACATTGTATTTGTTGACAAACCACCAAACATTGATGTTTGAGTGTATGAAATTGAATGTTTGGGTGTATGAAATTGAATGTGGTAAAGAGGCAGATATATATACGCTCAAAACATTGTGTTAAAAGAAATACCAAGTTTTTTGGATGTCAATTTTTGTTTTAAAAGAAAGACTAGGTTTTGTATGGAGAAGTTTTATCCATTGATTGTAATTGGAGTTATAAGGGTTTTTATTTTTTCTTGAACATGTAAAGGTGTTATAAGGGGTTTTTTAAATTTTTTAAAAGGAGTTATAGGATCATCCTACATAATAAAATTGCATATTTGTCTTTACATGACACACCCAAAATTGAATAAGGGGGTCTTAGGATCTTTGTGTGCATCTAAGTCATTGGTTATCCTGTATTTTTTGGCATTCATGCAACAGATGATCGCTCTTGGCATGAACAAAATGATACAGAATTAAACTTTGTGGCATTAACATACAAACATCTCTCATCCATATTCTGCATAATGGCAAGAATTGAAGAATATTAACAATATTGCACACATTAATTCACTCAACTCTAGAATCTACAATTGCAATAAACAAGTGCACACTTAGTACAATGATTATGTGTTTACAAGTAACGCACTAGAAATTGGATGTGTTTTTAACAAACAAAATGACATCAAGGATAAAAATAATGAAGATGTTCAATTGCCTAGTGATGGCAGTCATAAACATGAAGATGAGTTGGATGAATTCCTTATGTCAGAAAAAAGTTGTGGATAAATGTGGAAAAGAAATTAGAATTGTTCGACCATGGGAAGAATTACACTTTAAACAAAATCGATATGGACTAGGATATGAAAAGGATGCTGACAACCTTTTTCATATTCCTAATTATAGAAAACCTATTTTCTTTGTAAGTGGAGTGTTTTTTAATGATGATCAAAAGACAAAGCTTGAGGAATATGTACAAGATATTGTTGATAATAATGAACAAGATGTTGATGTTTCTACAATTATTCCATATTTGTATGATCAGTTGGATAAAGAACCCATACAGTGGAAACAATGTCATCGGTTTGGACATAATAAGTCAAACTGTTTTGATCTTCACCCATGCTGATTTTGTGGGAAGACAAATCACTCCTTAGTAAGGTGTCTAAAGAGCAAGTGAAAACATATTTATTTTGAATTGTTAGGGAATTGGCGTTGGCATTTGGAAGCCAATTTATTGGAGCATTCTTATCAATGGATTTATACACGAGTACAACCATTCTTGATTGGAGATATTTCTACAGTTGATGAACATGAATGTTTTTCATGATTGGATGATATAGGGTATGATTAGGGCCCAGTTGATGTACTGTTATTAGTTCAATATCGGTTTTTCAGACTCCATCAAAATATGACTTGATTACCCTTTTCCATAGTTTCTTTATCTAGACTTCTCACTTTTCAATTGACATGGGGGGAATTAGTGAAAAATGCCAGACTTCAAGTTTCGAAGTATACCTTTGATTTGCAGTTCATTCAAGACTTGTCTCTGTCCTGTATTCTCAAATTGTTTTTGCTCATAATATGATTGCGTGTCTGTTCAGATTATGATTGTAATTGGGTGCATGATCGGTTGTACCCGACACCCCTAAGAGTTGTAAGTCTTTCTGTAGGTTGTTGTATTCCCCATCTATTTAGTAAGTTCTGTTGAGTCACGAAGTTGTATTCCTCTTTTCCATAGAGAGGATGTTTGTGTAGCTTGATGGTGTATGAGAGACATTGAATCTTTGATTAAGGGGGGGGGAATATGAGATAGTAATCTAAGATTGAGAGACCAAAGTATGTGAACAAATGATCAAATAGGAAACAAGCATGCAACCTTCTCACAACAAAATGAGTGAAGTCAATGAAGTTGATAATGATCATATGATAGATCAGTGTTTCTCTCTTCATCCGTGTATACATTGTGAAAGCGTACACATTGTTCCAGTAGCTTACGCATGTGTTGAATCTCTTCTTGGCTATACTTGTGAATGACAGTCAAGCGAATTTAAACCACTTGTCCCTAATAGGGGGACAATTTAAATTTTTCATTCCGGTTATACTTGTGAATGGATCAACGAAATCTAAACCGCTTGTCCCTAACAAGCGGGAAATCTAAATTTTTCAATCGGGTTCCAAGTTTGATTTAGCGCTTGTGAACAGATGATCAAGTATGCAACCTAGTTCATGGTATGTAGTCTTGTTCATGAACATATTGTTGTTGATATGGTTTGTGGTAATCCTAAAACCATTCATAGTTTGTGGTCAGCTTAAAACCACCAATTAAGCAGAAGACATGAAGTTACGCTTGTTACATTTTCATATTTTTGAGTCTTGACCTCTTTTTACTTTATGGTCAACTTAAAACCATGTCATTTAGTAGAAGACATCATCTTCTGCTACAAATTCGGTTTGTGGTCATCGTGAAACCACCAGTTTGGTTTGTGGTCATCCCGAAACCACCAAATGAGTTTGTGTTCACCCTTAAACCACTAATTTAGTAGAAGACACCAACTTGTGCTATTTTTTCAGGGTTCAGAGAGAATCTTCAACCAACCCTTTGAATATTCGGTTGACACATGTGATTGTCAAGTAGTGGCAGTTTTTCAGGTAAGAACGAACTTATGATAAAGGGGGGATGTTAAAAAATCTAATCATAGTTCATTGGTTTACCTAACTACAGTTACATGACAATTATGGTCTTTTTGTATTATATATGTATGTCTATGTACATGATTATTTGTTCATTGATGATTATTGAGTATGCCTTTTCTGCCAATATTCTATTTATCTCTTTTTATCATGGTTTCCTGATTTCTTCAATTATTTCCATTATGTTTCTTCATTTTATTCATTATGAATCTAACAAATATAACACAATATAGTAAAAGAGAAGAAATAAATCCTTTCGAGATTGAACAGTGAGATCGCCATGACTATGTTCCTTAAAACTCTAAGGAATGGAATGAAAGGGAATCTCATCGCTGCTTGTTACTTGCTAACAATGATAGCAAGTGTTATTTTATCATGAACCCTCTACGTTCGGTCTTGTTCTCCTTATTTATCCCATACTCGGCACGTTTATGTTCATCGTGACTTTTCTCTTCACAAGAATGCTCACTACACGAGCATGGATGGACAAACAAACAACGATTTACTCTGATATATTCTTGGGCCTCAACCACTCTCAGCCAAACATCTGACTTACTACATATTCTTCGGCTTCAACGACACTTTCAACCAAATTACTACATATTCTTGGGATTCAACGACACTTTCAGCCAAACATCCAACTTACTGCACATTCAACACTTTAATTTTTCATTTATTTTTACAATGTTTTATGTTAAATTGAACACTTTACTTTCTCACTTATTTTTACAATGTTTTATTCTGAATATTATTACTTATTTTTATAAACAATAATATTTTTTTTTTATTATTATATGAATTTCCTTTTAAAAAACATTATTCATTTCCTATGCATTTAACTATATTAAATTTCATTGTTAAACATTTATTTCCCAACTAACTCTCTAGAAACTCCCCTTGTCTAACAATGGTTCTCGGTTTGTCGAACATTGGTTCTCGGTGTTTCCATTTAGCGAAGATTTTTTTTAACATTAACTTTTCATATGACCGAGGGCTAAGAACTAGGCGCTCTAGGGATTTGGGCATTTTAAAACCTCAGATTTTCCGAATGGGCGAACTGGAGAATAGGACAATAGTTCAATGGTCCTCGTTTATTTGAGATCAACTACTCATATTTCTCTCTTTGCTGAGCAATTAAATAGATAAAATATGAAATTGCATTTTCTTATTTAATTATAATTAATGTCTTTTAAAAAAATTATAATTATTTTTATTTAATTATAATAAATGTTAATTTTAAAGAAATTATACTTGTCCTTTTTAATGTAAAATTAAAACTTAAATGTCATTTTAAAAAAATTTATAATTATCTCTTCTTAATGCAAAATCAAAATTTAAATGTAATTTTTTTATATATAATATTAAAATTTAAATTTCAAATAAAATGTTTAATTTAAAACTTAAAATTAAAATATAAATTTCTTCAAATACAATATTAAATTTAAACTCTTTAAAAAACCCTTTGATCATACCTAAAACTTTAAAGTATCAATATTACAATTTAAAATCTTTCTTTTAAAAATTGAAAAATCTTAATTAAAAATTCAAATGTTTCTTACTTTTCAAATTAAAATTAGATTTAAATGTTTTTTTTAATATCTTCCATTTTATGTTTTATGTAAATTATTATTATTATTTTTTATTATTATTATATGTAAATATTACATATACCTACCTTATGATTTCAATCAGAATAGAGTGATAAATAGATTGAGAACATATCCATTTAAAAAGGTTTTTAACTACTAGAAATATGAATAATATGAATTAGGACAATATAATAATAATAATAATAATAAAATAATAATAATAATTCATTTTTAAGGTCACAGCCAAGCCAAACATCTAATCGGTGTATAAGACCCCTTTGTTTATGAGACAAGGAACCCCCTCTGCCTAACGATTTGACTAGTAAAATCTATTGAGGTATACATACCCTACCCCCCTCTGGATTTGAACTTGTGACCTCTTAAGAGGAAACATTCATAAGAACATTCTATTTAATAAAAAAGAATAGAAAAAACTCATTGGATCATAATAGAGTGATAGATAAATTGAGAACATATACATTTAAAAAGTTCTTTGACTATTAGAAATATGAATTAGGTCAATATACATTCATAAGCACATTATATTTAATTAAAAAGATTGGAAGAGACTCTTTCTAGGATAATATATATTCATAAATACATTTACTTAATAAAAAAATTGGAGACTCATTTTTTTCTAGATAAATAGACAAATGAAAAGGGAACATCACATTTTTTTATGAGCTATTAAATATGTTTTGGAGATCTCCAAATTTTGGGAGGATGTGTTTTGATTACAACAATTCATTCTAATAGTGCATTTTTTTTTAGATAAGTAGACAAATGAAGAGGGAACATCAAAGATCTCTAAATTTTGGGAGGATGTGTTTTGATTACAACATTCATTTTAATAGTACAAAATAGTAGAGGTATCAAACTACTTCATAAACTAGATTTATTTTCATACTTGTACTACATTAAGAAACAAAATTAAGAGGAGACAAAATAGGATCTAATACACAATTGAGATAAAAAATTATATCTTGTAACTTGAAATACCCAAAAGCACTTTAGGACTTCTTATTGCATGTGTGTATACAAACACAAAAATAGAGATATTTAGTTATCCTACATTAAATTCAATATTTTTATTTTTTATTTTTTTGTAAAATATTATATTGGGCCAACATATGCAACAAACACAACATAACTAACATGAAAGAAGAAGGGATTTGTAAAATTGTTTTTAATTCTACTTAGCAGCCTAAGCATTTACAACATATTTGAATATAGGAGAGAGACACAATATTCATCCAAATTGTAGTCCTATAAAAAAAATTATAGGATAAGAGAAAATAAAGAGTTCATTCACCCTACTCTAAAATATTAAAGACATCTTTTTATTTTAACCAGTTTAAAAAGAAAATCAATATTGCTAAAATAAAAAAACTCACTAGCTATATAGTACTCATATTTTCAATTTTAAGAAGGTGGAGAATGAAAATAACTTTCTCTTAAAATTCCCTCCATAAGCCTACATTAAATCTCAATTTCAAAATATTCATAATAATATCAACATTTCTAAACTTTTGAGAAGATTTAATAAAGATTTTGTCAAATAATTTTATTTTTAAAAATAAAATGATTAATTAAAAAGTGTTCTTTCCTAAGAGTGATAAAGAAAAAAATATCTAGTAGATTTTAACAATCGTTCTCATAATAATTATCATTATAATACTTGTATATACAAAATCAAATGGATTATTTTAAATGATTTCAAATAAAATCATGATATCATAATTTTTTTTAATAAATCATTATCATATTAAATATCAATATTATCATTATAATACTTGTATATGATGATGATGATGATGATGATTAACATCCACTAAGACTTAATTGGTCTATCAGACCTTAAGAGGGTAAGTGATTACCTGTGATTCTTTAGAATTTTGTTTCCGTGCTCGAAAAGCATTAAGAGAAGCTTTCCAAGATCACCATACTTTTGTTGAGTTAAGAGGTTAGGAAGGTTGGTAGTGTGATCAATATTTTGAAAATGAGATCTAATATGGGTATAGGCTGGACAATCTAAGAGAAAGTGATTTTCATCTTCAACCTTCTTAGTGTCACAAAGGTGACACACTCGTTCATCCCATGGCGTTTTATGAATTGACCAACGCCCAATTTCACTATGGAGCTCGTGAGAATTTGTTCTTATCTTAGCAATTCTTATTTTTTTCTTTACACTTGGTAAAACAGATAGATAATTTTGATCTTCTAGATTAGGGTTGATTACATCTTTATAATACCTTAATTTTCTTTTTTCCTCTAACTCTTTGTAATGTACCCTCAACCGTTACGACTCCTACGATGTACAATCGGTAAAAGCACATTTATATATTATTTTATTATTTTTCTACTTTTGTGCAAGGTTTAAAAAAAACTCTTCTCCCTAACTTGCAAAATATTAAAGGCTTGAGTGAAGTAAATTAGACTTCCTTGACGTACATCATCTAATACTTTTCTTGGGGTCGCATAACATGCACTGACCTTAAAATTAATGGTACGCAAGTGATAATATAATTTTTTGTGACTGATTAACATAATTTAACACGGTGGAATCATTAAATGAAATGCTTGTTAAGTCATTAAAATAAACTAAGCCTTTTTCTCAAGTTAGTTCCTAAGAGAATCATCAATAAACAAGGAATTCCTGGGCATTATTTCCTTGAAATTCCTATTGAGTATGTAAGTAGTGAAAATTATTAAAACAAGTGAGAAGGTTTAATCAATTACTTATGAGAGAAGTTATTCTTAAGAGAAGGTAATGAATGCTTAAATTTGATTACAAGGTGAGTGGAAAAACTCTAAAGTTTAACTTATTGACCAATGCTTTTTAAACCAAAATTATCTTTAATATTTAAATCCCTTCCTTTATCAAAGGAAAAGTAACCATTTAGAAATCATTATTTTTCAACGGAACTTCTTATTTTAGTAAACATTCATTGTCATCATTGAATTAATAATTAAAAATCATTCCTTTTTCAACTAATCCTATTTATAATTAGTACTCATTCCCTTTTTCACTTTCTTATTAGTCCGTCCTTGTTGGCAAGTAATTTAAGAAGAAAGTTAATGATAAGTGGAGTCACATTTTAGGAAGGAAATAATGTGAATAAATGTTTAATCTGTGGTAAGATTTAAATCCATCATTTTCTTAACGTTTCCACTGATTTGAATTAAACAGAATGGGATTTATCCAATACACTTCAGGTCGGCCAATAAACAAAATGTAATCTACTACCGGATGGGATTAACCAATATTTATCAACATTATCAACAGAAGGAATTGAACCAGTAAATCAATATTATCGATAGAAAGGAATCAACCAATATCATTGATCATTATCTACAATAGAATGGTTTTAACCAAATTAGCAAAAATGCAGTGCAACACTCAAGGGAAAAAGTAGCCACAGTTTGAAGGTGAATCGTGGTCATTCCGACAAGCGAACTCATGATTAAACAACTAAAATCGTGGGTGAATTCTATAGCAACAAAGTCAGCGTTTTTAGCAAAACAACAAGGGCGTTAATAGCCAGAGGGAAATGGTTGGGAACCACAATCCGTGGGCGTTAAGCCTGGTAAAATCCTATGTAAAAAAAAAGGGATTCCATGATTATCAATCATTGGAGAAAGGATGCATAGATATAAATCCCAGCAATACAGAACCCAAAGGAAATATATTTGTGTTAACAACAATATTGTCCCACTTAAATGGTAAACATTTCATGCTAAAATTACATCATACAACAGTCACCTTTAAAGTCAATCGTGGGCAATCACAGGAAGAATGCAACATCGATCATATTAAAAAAAAATAGTTGTACAGGAAAGTAACATTTTTATGCGTTAGCGAAATGATGCCTACCTTCAAGTATTGTGGTGTGTTTATTGGGCTGGGATATGTTAGGTGCACACTATCATAGAGATGTTCTACTTATCAGAGTAATGGAGATGGGTTCATGGTAATATCAGGACTAAACACATCACAGATTTGGCTTACTTATCAGAGTAATGGAGCGTTGTTTATGGTAAATGTAACCATGCAACAACAGTCTCACACCACCTTTAGAGGTCAAGTCGTAACCACTCAACATCGCGTGGTCAACCAGACACCAATACACTACACCATAAGGGAAAAATGTGGGCATTAAGGCAGTAACAAGAAGGAGGTAAAATCTGAGGTAATAAAGCGTGGTAATAAGTTCTGGTAATAAATCCGTGGTAAACAAAATCATGGTGTATACAACAAGCTCCGGAAAGCGGTTTAAAGAAAAATTGTGGGCGTGTTTATGAGTGGAAAATGGTGATCGTTTATACAGCAAAATGCTTGCATCCTTTAATTGCAAATTGAGGGCATTAACCAGGAACAAATAGTAGTAAACTTTTATGCCAAACGCAGTCTTCTTCAAGGGAAATCGTCTCAAAAATAAAAATGAAATATAGACAGAGAATTTAATTTGTTTTTCCATTTCCAGGATACGCAGACCAAGAATTACAGAATCATTTGTCCAAATCCATTCTACCAAATAAAATACGCAGACTTATAAATTAAATTGATTTTCCATTTTTAGGATGCCAACATAGAAACACAGATTTGAAATTACATCTTTTACATTCCAGGATACCAACATAAATTGCAGACTGAAATTAAATTTTTTACATTACCATGATACCAACATAAATTGCAGACTGAAATTAAATCTTTTACATTACCAGGATACCAATCCAACGTAGACAATAGTATGTTAACACAAATATCCAATGGGATAAGTCATTGAAAATATCGCAGGGATAAACCAACACTGATGCAAGAAATCCATATGCAGAGGTACTATGCTAGAAGGCATAAGACAAAAGTCATCCAAGGGAAATAATGGAGGTAGATGACTGACAGGAATTCCCTTCACTCATCATCCTTGCACATAAAAGAAGGGCGTTGAGATCCATAGGTCTATTAACGCCGAGGCAATGACCGTAGATCAGGATCCTGTCCGACTATTCAGGCGAGGACTGGTGAGCTAGGAACGAAGGCTAAACAACCACAAGGTCACAAATAAAAAAGCATAAGGTGGTCAAGACATGTGGGGAAATGAAGGCCATGGGAGTCAATCAGTCATCGAGCTAGGCTAAGAAAAATTCCAGTCATCAATCTAAAAAATCAGTTTACTTACTCCATTAAACATGCATAAATCCTACAACAATCTACCATACAAAAATGAAGAGNCATAAAAGAAGGGAGTTGAGATCCATAGGTCTATTAACGCCGAGGCAATGACCGTAGATCAGGATCCTGTCCGACTATTCAGGCGAGGACTGGTGAGCTAGGAACGAAGGCTAAACAACCACAAGGTCACAAATAAAAAAGCATAAGGTGGTCAAGACATGTGGGGAAACGAAGGCCATGGGAGTCAATCAGTCATCGAGCTAGGCTAAGAAAAATTCCAGTCATCAATCTAAAAAATCAGTTTACTTACTCCATTAAACATGCATAAATCCTACAACAATCTACCATACAAAAATGAAGAGAGAATACTGTTGCCTGATCTCCCACTCTGAGTGACGTCCCATGCGCTTCGTGCAACACCCGCTTGCCTACCAACGAGACTTCACCGGTACCTCCCAGCCAATGCTAGGGGTACTCTTCTTCCCCCTTAGCCCCCCAAGCCACAAAGGGGCCACACGTGCTATCCAGAGATCCAATTAGCTCCCATATCACCTCGCAAGGCCGCGCTACCACTCCTCACCGAGCTTAGCATCCCAACTCCCACAAGCAAGTCAGTCAAGTCGAGATTTCTACAGAGTAACATTATGCAAATCGAAGAGATGATTCCTCCATCTCCTCCCTTCATTATATAGAGTTTCAAAGTCCCTTACTTTCCTAAAATCTCATTTAATTAAGTTTTTAAAAATTAAATAATAAAAATTCCTCCCCGTACAAGTGTCACCCATCCCCTTCATCCCTCCACAATTTTTTTTTTTTAATTAATTAATTCCCCTTATTTCCCTCACCCACCTAGATTCACTCCTAGAATTGCTCCTAGGTTTCCCCAAATTCTCTTACAAGTTTTAATAACTTTCCCCATTATCAATTTGCTAGTTTAGTTTTAAATTAGAAAGTTCTTAATGGTAGATACCTTACTATGTTTGACTTTCTGGTTTTTTTTTCCCTTGGGTTTCCCTTTTCTTCTTAAGTTTCCCTCTTTTCCTAGTTTCCTAAATATTTTAGATTTCCCTCTTTACTCTTTTTAATTAGGACTCAAATTGGAAGGTGTAGAAATTAACCCCCTTTTTCCTTTTTCCCTTTTTAGTTAATAATTTTAAATTATCATAAAAAAAAATAAAACAATTATCCCCCCTTTTCTTAAATTTTACCCTAACATATTTTTATGAATTATTTAAATTTCTTACCCCCTTATTGTTACAAGATTTAACGAAGAGTATAATTATTATTTATGTTGTTTTTATTTTTATTTTATTTTTAAATAGATAGCTAAAATTTTACCACTAGCATAATTTAGACTTAGACCTTAAATTTTTGTACTGTGCGACATTTTATTAGGGAATTTGTTTTTTAAAAATTATTAACGCGTTATTCGTCCTAAGTCCATCTAAGTTCATCATTTATCATGAATAGCACGACGTGCCCTTCAGGATGCACTAGGTGCTCCAAGGGTGCCACTCGCCTTAATTTGTTTCCCTTGCGCGACGTGCCCTTCAGGACGCGCTATGTGCTCCAACGGTACCACTCACCTCTTTCCATTTTTCTTGCGTGACTTGCCCTTCAAGATGCACCAAGTGCTCCAAGGGTTCCACTCTCCTCTTGACTGACTTCGTAGACATCAAAACCCCTGGAGTCAATACTCTTCCAGGTGAACTTGTGGGAGACTAATTGCCTTTAAGGAATAAGGCCCCCACCTTATTCCGTGCCCCTTAGAATCATCGTGAGTGACTATCACAGTTCACCCTCATGGAATCATGGGTCCTCTCGAACTAGGTAAACGTTAACCTACAGTTCGAGCCATGGCGGGAGTGCTAGTAGGCTGTGGCAGGGATGTTTTCCACACCTCTCCCTCAACATCTCTGGTAGTCGTGCGTGACCCCTTTACTCCACATGTGAGTCTGGTCGACAAGCTATCGTCAGCCCGCATCATCAACGAATCATGTCAGAAGATATCCATATAATATGATCTAATTAGATGCACTAATATAATAGTAAAAAAATCAAACGTCAATGGTACATTCTGTGACTCGATCTAGAGTCCAAGGCGTTCCATCAATGCCTCTGCATCCTCAAGGTCCAAAATCTTGCACACTCAGGAAAACTGAGTCAATAGAACTTGTCTGTGTCAATGCAGTAAAACAACATGTCATCAACCCATAACACCTCATAATCAAAATCAAAAGTTTTAATATCATAATAATTCATATCACTTGCGAGCAAGTGTCCTCAAAGAATAAGTTCACTCAGTGCACCAGAGCGGGATATTATATACACCCCCTCTTGGTCTAAACTTCATCCTCAATTTTCACAGTATAAGTGCTGAAATAATGTGTATCACAGTATCATAATTCTATCTATTAAACAAAAATGGAAATTGTTGGCGCATATCATATGCATCCTCCCAGGTCGCTGACTGTGGACTATAGTTTTCACACTAGACCTTGACCTGATTTGCTATTTGACATCGTAGCTGTCGAATGCGATGATCTAAGATGCGGATTGGCTCAGCCATGAGCACCCCCGTGTCCAATACCTGCAAGCAACTCATGTCAATAACATGTGTAGGATCACTAATATAATGGCTCAAAAAAGATACATGAAAAACATCATGCATACACCTCAAAGAATCACGTAAGGCTAGTCGATAGGCCATGGGTTCCTTTCTCTTTAGAATCTTGAAAGGTCCCACTAACCTAGGAGAGAGTTTATCTCCCTTTCCAAACATGATCAAACTATTATGCGGTTTAACCTACAAGAAGACTCGATCGCCGACCTCGTAACTACGGTCGACACAATGCGCATCGACATAACTCTTATGTCGATCCTGCACTTCTTTAATCCTTTGTCTTATTGTTTGCATTTTCTCTTCCATTTCTTGGATCGCTTATGGTCCCACAAGGACCCTATCCTCAAGCCGATACCAACTCAAAGGCATCCGACATGGTCGCCCGTAAAGAAACTCGAAAGGTGCCATCTTAATGGTGCTTTGGTAACTATTTTTGTAAGCGATCTCCACTAGTGGCGAGAATTCTTCCCAACGCTTTTGTTGGTCCATGATTTACATGCACAACATGTCCTCCAAGGTCTAGTTCGTTTGTTTGGTCTGTCTATCATTCTCTAGGTGATACTCCATATTGAATTTAAGTTGCGTTCTCAAGGCCTCTTGGAAACTCATCCAAAATCATCCAGTAAACATCGATCCTCGATTGGATATAATCCTCTTAGGGACTCCATGCAGCCTCATAATCTCACTGATGAAAACCCTAGCTATGTCAGGTGCTTAATACGTTGTACGCAAAAGAATAAAGTGAGCACTCTTCTTCAGAGTAACTACTACTACGAAAATCGAGTCATGTATCATTGCCATCAGTGGAAATCCAACAATAAAATCCATCAAAATAACCTCCCATTTCGATTCCAGAATAGCGTGTGGTTGAAGTAATCCTTCTAGGTGTTTATTTTTAGCCTTTACCTGCTGACATTTTAGACATCTGGCCACATAGTTGACTATTTCTTCCTTCATTACCTTCTAGAAGAATAAGGGTTTAAGGTCTTCCCTCATCTTGGTGACTCCCGGGTGAGCCATGTCAACTTCTCTATGAGCCTCGCTCAAGATCAACATCCTCAACTCGTCATTCGGCGGTATGTAAATCCGATTTTTAAACCTCAATAACCCATCGTCATCAAACAAAAATCCTTGAAATCTTAGTACCATCATTGTGTTTTGTCTGATAAAACCCTTGGCCTCTTTGTACTAGTCATCGTCATGCTGTAAAGTTAGAATCTTTTCACGCAAATTCGTCTGAAGAGGAAACACCGAAAATATGTGTGGTCTCCAACTCAATGCATCTGGCTTTTGGTTCACTGTTCCTTTTATGTAAGTAATCTCGAAGTCGTACTCCCTAAGCAATTCTAACCAACACCATTGTCGTGCGTTCAGGTATCTTTACATAAAGATGTGTTGTAGTCCACAGTGGTCAGTCTTTAGTTCACATTTTCGTCCAACAAGGTAGTGTCTCCAAACCTTCAAGGCATATACGATGGCTAAAACTCCAAATTGTGCATCACGTAGTTCTCCTCATGCCTTCTCCGTTTCCTTGAGATGTAAGCGATCACTCATCCATTTTGCATCAAGACCCCGCCTAAGCCTTCCTTGGATGCATCAGTGCATACCCAGAAGTCCACATCCATGTCAGGGACCTTTAGTATTGGTGTTGTTGTCAAGAACTCCTTAAGCGTCCGAAATGCTTCCGCGCATTTCTCGGTCCAAACAAACTTCTTGTTTTTCTTCTGCAATTATGTGATTGGATTTACTATCGTTGAAAATACCTCGATGAACCGTCGATAGTATCCCACTAAACCCATGAAGCTACACAATTCTAGGACATTCGTCGGCACAGGCCATTCCATAATAGCCTCAACCTTTGCTAGATCCACGGAGATGCCTTCATCGGAGATGGCATGCCCTAAGTAGTGAATCTTCGATTGATAAAATGAGCATTTGGACAACTTCCCATACAATTTGTGCTCTCATAGACACTGTAGTACCAAGCGCAAGTGCTCTTCATGCTCCTCCATCATCTGAGAGTAAATAAAAATATCGTTAATGAATACTTGGACGAACTTGTACAAGAACTCGCAAAACACCTCGTTCATCGAACTCATAAATACCCCTGGGGAATTTGTTAGTCCAAATGGTAAAATAGTAACCTCGTAATGTCCAAACCTCATCTTAAAGGAGGTCTTAGGGACATCCTCCTCCTTGATCTGTAACTTGTGATACCTTGATTGCAATTTGATCTTTGAGAACATAGTCGCACCCTTCATCTGATCGAATAGATCATCAATCGTCGACAATGGTGATCCAGAATTGGATCCAGGAGCCTGACAGGGCTCAAAAAGGATAAAAAATGAAAGTGTTCGAAATTCGACAAAACCAACGCCATTTCACCTGTCTTGTCTTCTTGATTCTGTCCATATATTTACTTCATCAAATGGGCTTCGTATGCGAAAGATATCGTGTTCTGTCTAAAAACCCAAACAGGCAAAAAAAATGGGTGACTGTACAATCCGTACAGTCTGTACAGTGCCACGTGGCAGGCTAACTGTATAGGTCATACGTCCGTACAGATGTCGTGGCATCTTTTGGTGATGACATGTGGCAAGTGATGGAGCACATGACAGGTGTAGTTGGACCAGTTAGAGGGTGACACATGTCACCACTGTAAGGCTGACATGTGGCACAGACTAACGTGGCATAGATGACTGGGAAGATACGATGACAGGTGGTAGAGTACATGGTAGGCATGTGGATGAATCAGTGCTTGACAAGTGGCATCATTCTCCAGTTTACGTGGCCCAGTCATGGGCTGCCACATGGCACCCTATGGTTGGCTCTCTGGTTTATGCAAAATTGGTTGGAGTCCATGAGAGTCGAACCCCCGACCTCCTCCTCCAAGCTACGGACTGGAAAGACCAGGCTAACCGCCCGCTCCACATTGTAACTTAATATATGTATTGCAATTGATTTTATTTAAAATGAATATGTTGCAAATGGCACAAAAAAGGAGGGGGCTAGGGGTAAGCCGTAGCTCGTGGTCGCGCAACCTCCATATACCCAGAGCACGGGTTTTAACATGCGCGGGAGTTGGATAAGGGCCAGCCCTTGGACCTCGCGCCATCATGTAACCACCGCCAATGGAACCGGGGCCTATCCACCAAATTTGGGCACGGGGATTAAGTTTGGTAGCTCACGACCCTATGCCTATGCCCGAGGACCAGGAGCCACAGACAGGGGGCTAGTGCATAACGGATGGAGCGCCTGGCCACATGGTCATCCACCATATGACCAAGGGCGCGCAAGCTTGGGGGTTGCACCCAAATATTCATGAAAAGTGGGTTTTTTGTTATATAGTTCTGATTTTTATTTGATTTTAGCCTGTTATTAATGGATTTTGGTCATTTTTGGGAGATATTGGACATTTTTGGAGCCCAAATTTTGGGAGGAAGTTGGGGATGGATAAAAAACTTTAGATATATAAAAAATAGGCATGTTTGAGGCCATGGAGGACGGTCAAAGCAGAGTTATGCTGAAGGGAAGCCGAGCCAAAGACATTTTTATGCAGGGAAGCTATTGAGGAGCAGACGCTTGCGGGCCATTTATGGGAGCTCTGGACATCCGTTTTGCATGTTGTTTTCTTTGTTGGGTTCTAGAGACCAGGAAGAACATGATCAGATTAGTCTTGTAGCCAATTGACACTGTTGCGGTGTATTTTTGAGCTTTTGAATAGAAATAAAGAAGCCTCCCCCACAAAGACAAAGGCCTGGAGACGTAGGCAATGTTGTGCCGAACTCTGTTATCAATCCTCCTGTTATGGTTTGTTGTTTATTAATTCATTTTAGATCTTCATATGTGTATATGGCTATCATAATTCCTCTCTTTTCCTCATTCTTTCATTAATCTTCTCATATATGGTTAATTAACACATGAAAATTAAAAAAACTCAACCATAGTCATTAAAAGATCCTATGGATCAAGTGGTATCAGAGCCAGGTGACATTTGGATTTGAGTGTTGCATGTTAACCAGGGAAAAGCTACAGCATCGTGAAGGTGAGTTTTTTGCAGAGAAGCCATTAATTGGATTGAGGAAGAGATCTTCTCATAGCGAGAAGATGGCATTGGAAGAAGGGATTTCTCAGGATGAGAAAGATTTCCGGAAAACTTTCCTTGCTATGTCGGAGATGGTGAAAGTTTTGTACAAGGATTACTTGGAACAAAAGAGACCAGTTTTGGGTGAATATTCAAAGGGAAAAAGTGAAGAGGAAGAGGATCATCCTTAGATTCCTCCTTCACCTCCATCATCACCTCCTTCTTCTCCTTCTTCTTCAAGTTCAAGTTGTAAATCTAATGGAAAGAAAAATGTTCATAAGAATAAGAATGAAATGCCATTGTTAAAACTTGATGTTAAATTTGAGTTGCCCATATATGATGGTGAAGTAAATGCAAGAATACTTGAGAATTGGATTAGGAAGATGGAGTTTTACTGTAGTGTGCAACAGATCAAATATGAGGCCACACAAATCAAGTTGGCATCTTTGAGAATTGCAGGTACATCTCTCATCTGGTGGAAAAGCAAGTTGCAAAATGGAACGCAACAAGTGGGTAAGGTATTTCCATCATGGAAGAGTTTCATTTCTGCACTTAGGAAACAATTCTATCCTTTGGGTTATAAAGAAAAAGCATTAATTTTATGGCAATATTTAAAACTAAGAAAATGACAAACAGTGCAAGAATACACCGATGGATTTCGAAAAATGGCATTAATGTTAGATATCCCTTTACAAACACAAGAAACTCTTATGAAGTATATAGGAAGTTTAACTGGGCATATTAGAAACAATGCTTTCATGTTTGGACCCACTAACCTTGATGAGGTTTCTGTTCAAGCTACGTATATTGAAGCAGGAAAAGCAGGTGTGTTAGGGGAATCATTGTCTTCAAGGAAAGAGGACAAGAGGAAAAGGCATGGAAATAATGCAAATGCAGTGACAAGGAAGGAAGGAAAGTCCTCTTGCAATCATTGCAAGAAAGAGGGACATGATGAGGAAAGATGTTGGCAGTTGCATCCCGAGAAGAGGCCAAAGTGGTTCAAAGAAAAGAAGGAAATGCAGACAGTGGCAACGACAACAAAACCCATAGACTTGGGATCGGATTCAGGTGATGAATCAAATATCTCATTGGTTGGCATGACAAGTAAAATTGGTGAAGGCATTGATTGTAGAAGCAACTTGTTTCATATAAGGGTAATCATGTGACACACTAAGATAGACACATTAATCGATAGTGGATCTCAATCTAATTTAATCTCAGAAGAATTGGTTAAGTAATTGGGGTTAAAAACACAACTACATCATAAGCCTTACACACTTAAATGGATAAGCAATCATCATCAAATGCACATAACAAAGCAGTGCACAATCAAATTTGCAATTTCATCTAAGTATGTGGACGAAGTAACATGTGATGTAGTGTCATTAAGAGAATGTGGAATGGTCTTAGGTAGTCCATATTTATATGATCGTAATGCAATCTTCTACAGGACAAAGAATCAATATCAATTTACCAAAGCAAATCAAGATTATGTGGTTCATGCTCATCATGTTAAAGCCAATAAACCACTTCAAACAATGGAACAATTAAAGAAGGTAGTGCAAGCAAGCAACAAACAAATAATTGTTTCAAATGAAGTAATCAATCTTAAGCAAGAACAAAAAATGATTGTTGAATGGAAAATAAATCATAAGTTGCTTCAAGATAAGCTCATGTCGTGCAAATATTTCAAGTATATCAGCTCATTTGTAGTCGTCTTTTTTATTCTATCATTAATAATGTTGTCTACATGGATGATAGTGGCTTCAGTAAGATGCAACAAGGTTCAAATGGCTAACAATATACTGTCAGTTGTCATGACTGTGTTACAGTTGATATTGATGAGACAGGTGCACAGGACAGAGTTCATAGACAGAGGATAAGTTGGGTGGCCTATCCCGAGCTTGTTGACTGGTAAGTAACCTATTGGGGACCAACTAGTCTTCTAGTGGGGAGGTGTGATCTAAAATTGGATCCGGGAGCCTGACAGGGCTAAAAAAGGCTCAAAAATGAAAGTGCTCGAAATCCAATAAAACCAATTCCATTGCATCCATCGTGTCTTCTTGATTCTGGCCATATATTTACTTCATCAAACGGGCTCTGTATGAGAAAGATACCATGTTCTGTCTGAAAACCCAAACAATCAAAAAAAATGGGTGACTGTACAGTCCCTACAGTGCCATGTGGCAGGCTGATTGTATAGGTTGTACGGCCATACAGATGACATGGCAGCTTCTGGTGATGACATGTGGTAGGTGATGGAGCACATGACAGGTACTGTTGGACCAATCAGAGGGTGACACGTATCACCACTGTAAGGGTGACATGTGGCACAAGCTGACGTGGCATGGATGACGTCACCAGGTTGACTAGGCAGGTACGGTGACAGGTGGCAGAGTACGTGGCAAGTAGCTGGATGAATCAGTGCTCAACAAGTGTCATCATTCTCGATGAATGGAGAGGTGCCACGTGGTCCAGTCATGGGATGCCACGTGCCACCCTGTGGTTGTCTCTCCAGTTTATGAAAAATTGGTTGGAGTCCACGGGAGTTGAACCCTCGACCTCCTCCTTCAAGCTACAGACTGGCAGGATCGGGATAACCGCCCACTCCACATTGTTACTTAATATATGTATTGCATTTGACTTTATTTAAAATTAATATGTTGCAAATGGCGCAAAAAAGGAGGGGGCTGGGGCTAAGCCCCAACCCGTGGTCATGTAACCTCCATATACCTAGAGCACAGGGTTTAACATGCGCAGGAGTTGGATAAGGGCCAGCCTTTGGACCCCGCGCCAACATGTAACCACCACCAATGGAACCAGGGCCTATCCACCAAATTTGGTCATGGGGATTAAGTTTGTTAGCCCACGGCCCTATGCCTATGACCGAAGACCAGGAGCCACGGACACGGGGCTAGTGCATAACGGATGGAGCGCCTGGCCACATGGTCATCCACCATATGATCAAGGGCATGCAAGCTTGGGGACTGCACCCAAATATTCATGAAAAGTGGGTTTTTTTT
>JASDQU010103393.1:353216-374651 GCA_032191745.1 Picea mariana | reverse complement strand
GCCATGGAGGACATTCAGAGAAGAGTTATGCTGAAGGGAAGCCGAGCCAAAGCCATTTTTATGCAGGGAAGCTATTGAGGAGAAGATGCTTGCTGGCCATTTCTGGGAGCTCTGGACATCCGTTTTGCGTGTTGTTTTCTTTGCTAGGTTCTAGAGATCTGGAAGAACATGACCAGATCAGTCTTGTATCCAATTGGCACTGTTGTGATGTATTGTTTTAGCTTTTGAACAGAAATAAAGAAGCCTCCCCCATAGAGACAAAGGCCCAGAGACGTAGGCAACATTGTGTCGAACTCCATTATCAATCCTCCTGTTATGGTTTGCTATTTATTACTTCATTTCAGATCTGCATATTTTTATATGGCTATCATAATTCCTCTCTTTTCCTCATTCCTTCATTAAGCTTCTCATATGGTTAATTAACACATGAAAATTAAAAAAACTCAACCATAGTCATTAAAAGATCCTACGGATCAAACAGATATTGATTCTTGATTGTGGCATTGTTCAATTGACGGTAGTCAATGAAAAGCCTCTATGACCCATCCTTATTTCGTATGAAAATAAGAGGCCCACCCCACGGTGACACACTTGGATGTATCAGTCCCAGGTCCAGCAATTATTTCAGTTGCATTCTCAACTCCTGTAACTCCGGGGTCGACATCCGATAAGGCATTCTAGCTATCGGTTCAGTTCCTGGTTTTAGGTCTATAGTAAAATCCAATTCCCTCTCCGAAAACATCCCAGGTAACTCCTCCGAAAATACGTCCGCAAACTCACTCACCACCGAAAGGTGTTCTAGACCTTCCGCTACTCCCTTCTCGTTTAACACAAGGATCGCGTAAAGATTGCACCCCTTTCACATTCTCTTTTGTAGCTGTAAAGAAGAGATGAACCTTAGGGAAACTCCCTGGTTCTGGCCTACAATCACACGTCTCTATCCCTTGTCAATGACCAAGCTCAACTGTTTCATATTGCAGTTGAGTATCACCTCATGCGATTCCAACCAGTCCATACCAATCATGACATCATAAGATCCTAAGATTGTGACGTACAAGTTGGCCCTGGTGAAAAACTCTCCCAGGTTAAGGATACATCTCATAACCTTTCCTCCAACCTTTTTTTCGTCTCTCGAGGCCATCTCTACGAAGTTAAACTCATCTCGTTCGACTAACTTTACCTTAATCCTTTTCAGCATTGCACCAGAGATAAAACTCTCGATAGCACCGAGATCTATCAAAATACTAAGGGTCTGGTCAGTAACGGTACCTGTCATCTCAAGCATGGTCAAATGATGTTCTTCCTGTTGTTTATTCACCGCTGCATGAATCCGATGGGCCTTGACCATATCTCACACGGTAGTGGGTCCAGCTGATCCTGACGCTCTAGTCCTCTCCACAGGGAAGTCAGACTGGTAGTGTGGCTCCCCACACATCCAACACCCCTTCTTCGGCCTAGTAGTCCTGTTACCCGAAGTAGAAGATGATGACCCACCGGCCTGGAATCCTAGTCTATTATGTTGAACATGCCTAAGTTGTTGTTGCTATGGTCGATGTTGTTTCCTATGCTGTGGTCCCTGATAAGGTGTCTTCTACTAAGGCATCGATTTTTGAGGTGTAGTGAATGTGGATCCCCTCTGGAAGCCATGATACCCTGGCATATGTCTGGCTATTGTCTGATGCTGCAGTGCACCAGATGACACCTTCCCTACTGGTCTCGTTGGAGTCCTTGTTTGACCCCCGCTGATAAGCTCCTCCTCTTCTATGATGGACTTCTAGACGTCATCATGCAAGGTTTGAGGCATCCAAATCCTAACCTTTACACGTAAGTTGTCATTAAAATTGAACACAAACCTGTTGACCTTAAGTTTCTCAGTGTTAAGACGCAGAGCATACCAAAKTAGCTCCATAAAATGGGCCTCGTACTCGGGCACCGTACGACCTCCCTGTCGTAAGACATTGAACTCATTGAGCTGACACTCAATGAGTTCCTCTAATAGGTACCTCTCTCGGAKTTGTTCCTCAAACAGTTCYCATGACACATCTTCGACGACCATGTTCAGTTGCGGTAGGAGCATCTTCCACCATAGAAGAGTGCTCCCCTTTAGTTGAAACACCACCATGCGGACCTTCATGTTGGAGGTATAATTGCGAAGTGCAAAGCACATCACCATATTCTCCAACCATGCGACAGCTACAACACCGTCCGGGGCACCAAAGAACTCAGGAAATTTGAGCTTCTCGAGTTCACGGTGAATGCTACCTGTACCAACCAGGGTGCGCGGTGGACCCTCAGGGGGTGTCGATGCTCTGGCCTCATCTTTGTCCAAACAACTAATCAGTGCCTCAGACATGCACTGAAAAGATCTCATCATTCTGACCACATCACCAACTGCTATCTGCCCCTGCCCGAAAACCTGTTCGTCTCCCTGGGGGTTAGATCCCTCAGGCATGGATGCTACTGGAGGTGTCGCACCTCCTCCCCTAGAACCTCGTCATATTCCTCCATGGCATCCTCTAACCATTATTACCTGCACACATACAAGTCAACTCAATTAGCAACATTATAATCAAATCATAACAATGAAAGTTGTAGCGATCCCTAGTCGCGGGTTGAACCCGCTCTGATACCATGTGTAACGTATCGTCAACCGTCACAACTCCTACGATGTACAATCGGTAAAATCACATTTATATATTATTTTATTATTTTCCTACTTTTGTGCAAGGTTTAAAGAAAAAACTTCTCCCTAACTTGCAAAATATAAAGGGCCCGAGTGAAGTAAATTAGGCTTCCTTGACGTACATTATCTAATACTTTTCTTGGGGTCACGCAACATGCACTAACCTTAAAATTAATGGTACACAAGTCATAATATAATTTATCATGAGGGATTAACATAATTTAACAAGGTGGAATCATTAAATGCAATGTTTGTTAAGTCATTAAAATAAACTAAGCCTTTTTCTCAAGGTAGTTCCTAAGAGAATCATTAATACACAAGGAAGTCCTTGGCATTATTTCCTTGAAATTCCTATTGAGTATGTAAGTAGTGAAAAATACTAAAACAAGTGAGAAGGTTTAATCAATTACTTCTAAGGGAATTTATTCTTAAGAGAAAGTAATGAGTGCTTAAATTTGATTACAAGGTGAGTGGAACAACTCTAAAGTTTAACTTATTGACCAATGCTTTTTAAACCATACTTCTCTTTAATATTTAAATCCCTTCCTTTATCAAACTAAAAGTCACCATTTAGAAATCATTATTTTTCAATGGAACTTACTATTTTAGTAAACATTCATTGTCATCACTAAATTAATAATTAAAAATCATTCCTTTTTCAACTAATCCTATTTATAATTAGTACTCATTCCCTTTTTCAACTTGCTTATTAGTCCATCCCTGTTGGCAAGTAATTGAAGAAGCAAGTTAATGATAAGTGGAGTCACAATTTAGTAAGGAAATAAAGTGAATACATGTTTAATATGTGGTAATATTTAACTCCATCATTTTCTTAACGTTTCCGGTGATTTGAATTAAACAGAAAGGGATTTATCCAATACACTTCAGTTCGGCCAATAAAGAAAATTTAATCTACTACCGGATGGGATTAACCAATATTTATTAACATTATCAATAGAAGGAATTGAAGCAGTAAATCAATATTACCGATAGAAATGAATCAACCAATATCATTGATAATTATCTACAGTAGAATGGGTTTAACAAAATTAGCAAAAATGCAGTGCAACACTCAAGGGAAAATGGGACCACTGTTTGAAGGAAAATCGTGGTCATTTTGGAAAGTGAACTCATGATTAAACGGATAAAAGCGTGGGTGAATTCTACAACAACACAACCATCATTTTTAGCAGAACAATGGGGGCGTTAACAGCTAGAGGGAAATGGTTGGGAGCCACAATTCGTGGGTGTTAAGTCTGGTAAAATCCTGTGTAAAAAAAAAGGGAGTCTGTGACTATCAATCATTGGAGAAAGGATACATAGATATAAATCTTAGCAATGCAGAACCTAAAGGAAATACATTCGTGGTAACAGCAATACCGTCCCACTTAAATGCTAAAGATTTCATGCTAAAATTACAACATACAACAGTCACCTTAAAAGTCAACCGTGGGCAATCACAGGAAGAACGCAACATCAATCATATAAAAGAAAAAAAGTTGTACATGAAAGTAACCTTTATATGCATTAGAGAAACAATGCCTACCTTCAAGTATTGTGGTTTGTTTGTTGGGATGGGATATGTTAGGTGAAAACTATCATAGATTTGTTCTACTTATCAACATAATGGAGATGGGTTCATGGTAATATCAAGACTAAACACATCACAAAGTTGGCTTACTTATCAGAGTAATGGAGCATTGTTTATGGTAAATGTAACCATGCAACAACAGTCTCACACCACCTTTAGAGGGAAGGTCATAACGACTCAACATCGTGCGGTCAACCATACACCAATACGCTACACCATAAGGGAAAAACGTGGGCATTAAGGAAATAACAAGAAGGAGGTAAAATCTGAGGTAATAAAGTGTGGTAATCAAATCTGGTAATAAATCTGTGGTAAATAAAATCGTGGTCAATATAGAAAGCTCAGGAAAGTGGTTTAAATCAAAATTGTGGGCGTCTTTATGAGTGGAAAATGGTGGTCATTGATACAGCAAAACACATGCATCCTTTAATTGAAAATCGAGAGCATTAACCGGGAACAAATAGCAGTAAACGTTTATGCCAACCCAGTCTTCTTCAAGGGAAATCGTCTCAAAAATAAAAACAAAATACAGACAAAGAATTTAATTTGTATTTCCATTTCCAGGATACCATTACAACGCAAACCGATAATTACACAATCGTTTGTCCAAATCCAGTGTACCAAATAAAATACACACACTTAGAAATTAAATTGATTTTCCATTTTCAGGATGCCAACATAGAAACACAGATTTGAAAATTACATCTTTTACATTCCAGGATACCAACATAAATTGCAGACTGAAATTAAATCTTTTACATTACCAGGATACCAACATAAATTGCAGACTGAAATTAAATATTTTACATTACCAGGATACTAATCCAATGTAGACAACAGTATGTTAATGCAAAGATCCAATGGGACAAGTCATTGAAAAGATCGCAGGGATAAACCAACACGGATGCAAGAAATCCATATGTAGAGGTACTATGATAGAAGGCACAAGACAACAGTCATCCAAGGGCAATAACGGAGGTAGATGGCTGACAGGAACGTCCTTCTCTCATCATCCTCCCACAGAAATGAAGAGCATTGAGATCCATAGGTCTATTAATGCCGAGGCGACGACCGTACATCAAGCTCCTGGCTGACTGCTCAGGAGAGACTGGTGAGCTAGTGACGAAGGCTAAAGAACCACAAGGTCACAAACCAAACACCACAAGGTGGTCAAGACATGTGGGGAAACGAAGGCCATGGGAGTCAATCAGTCATCGAGCTAGGCTAAGAAAAATTCCAATCATCAATCTAGAATATCAGTTTACCTACTCCATTAAACATGCAGATCCAAGCATAAATCCTACAACAATCTACCATACAAAAATGAAGAGAGCATATCGTTGCCTGATCACCCACTCTAAGTGACATCCCGCGCGCTCTGTGCAACTCCCACTTGCCAACCGATGAGACTTCACTGATACCTCCCAGCCAATGCTAGGGGTACTCTTCTTCCCCATTAGCCCCACGAGACGCAAAGGGGCCACACACACTATCCATAGATTCAACTAAATCCCAGCTCGCCTCGCAAGGCCAAGCTACCACTCCTCACTGAGCTAGGTATCCCAACTCCCACAAGCAAGTCAGTCAAGTAGATATTTTTGCAGCGTAACATTACGCAAATAAAAGAGATACTTCCTCCATATCCTCCCTTCATTATATAGAGTTTCAAAGTACCTTACTTTCCTAAAATCTCATTTAATTAAGTTTTTAAAAATTAAATCCTAAAAATTCCTCCCTGTACAAGTGTCACCCTTCCCCTTTGTCCCTCCACAATTTAATTTCTTTAATTAATTAATTCCCCTTATTTCCCTCACCCACCTAGAGTCACTCCTAGAATCGCTCCTAGGTGTACCCAAATTCTCTTACAGGTTTTAATAAGTTTCTCCATTATCAATTTTCTAGTTCAGTTTTAAATTAGAAAGTTCTTCATGATAGATACCTTACTAAGTTTGACTTTATTCTCTCTCTTTTTTTTCCCTTGGGTTTCCCTTTTCTTCTTAATTTTCCCTCTTTTCCTAATTTCCTAAATATTTTAGATTTCCCTCTTTCCCCTTTTTATTTAGGACTCAAATTGGCAGGTGTAGTAATTAACCCCCTTTTTCCTTTTTCCCTTTTTAGTTAATAATTTTAAATTATCATAAAAACAAATAAAACAATTATCCCCCTTTTTCTTAAATTTTAACCTAACAGATTTTTATGAATTATTTAAATTGCTTACCCCCTTATTGTTACAAGATTTAATGAAGAGTATAATTATTATTTATGTTGTTCTTATATTTTTTTTAAATAGATAGCTAAAATTTTACCACTAGCATAATCTAGACTTAGACCTTAAATTTTTTTACTGGGCGACATTTTATTATGGAATTTGTTTTTTAAAATTTTTTAAGACGTTATTTTTCCTAAGGCCATCTAGGTTCATCATTTATCATCAACAACATGACATGCCCTTCAGGACGCACTATGTGCTCCAAGGGTGGCACTCGCCTTAATTTGTTTCCCTTACACGACGTGCCCTTCAGGAAGCACTATGTTCTCCAAGGGTGCCACTCACCTCTTTCCATTTTTCTTGTGCGACGTGCCCTTCAGGACACACCACGTGCTCCAAGGGTGCCACTCGCCTCTTGACTGAATTGGTAGACATCAAAACCCCTGGAGTCAATACTCCACCAGGTGAACTTGTGGGAGACTAAGGGCCTCTAAGGAATAAGGCCCCCGCCTTATTGCGCACCCCTTAGAATCATCGTGAGCAACTATCGCAGTCCACCCTCATGACATCATGGGTTCTCTCGAACTAGGTAAATATTAACCTACAGTTCAAGCCACGATGGGAGTGCTAGTAGGTTGTGGCAAGGCTGTTGTCCATGTCTCTCACTTAACATCTCTAGTATTCGTGCGTGACCCCTTTACTCCACATGTGATTCTGGTCGGTAAGCTATCATCAGCCTGCATCATCAATGAATCATGTCAGAAGATATCCATATCATATCATCTAATCATATGCACTAATATCATAGTAAAACAATCAAACTCCAATGGTACACTCCCCAACTCGATCCAGAGTCCAAGGTGTTCCATCGATGCCTCTACATCCTCGAGGTCCAAAATCCTGCACACTTAGTAAATCTGAGTTAATAGAACCTGTCTATGTGAACCCAGTAAAACAATATGTCATCAACCCATAACACGTCATAATCAAAATCAAATTTTTTAATAACATAATAATCTGGATTAGTTGTGAGAAAGTGTCCTCAAAGAATAAGTTTGCTCAGTGCGTGAGAGAGGGATGTTACACTCTTTATCACGCCACATTTTTTCCTTAAATTTTGATTTGACGTTTTTTTTAATAGTATCTTTATTCTGCAAAATGGTTTCTTCCATGATTCCCCAATAGTTTAGCCAAGACCGGTTGTCTTTATGCCATCCTCGCTTGAGTCGATGGTGGTTATGACTTGATTTGGAAGCAATTTTAGGTAGCCTCTTGTCTTCCATGTTGTTTAGCTTGTTATTATACATTAGGTATCTAGTCATATCCATGCTCTCAATGGGGGAGAGGCTTGTTTCTATGAGGAGGATGGGATAGGGTGTATTTCCTTTAATTTTGAGATTGTAGGTTATAAAATTCTTGTGTATTTGCTCTATCTTTATCCAAGATTCATGAGAGATACTACAACCCCAGACTTCACATCCATAAATAATAATAGGTGTAAGAAGAGTCTGAAAGAGGAATTTCTTCTTATCCCAACTCCAAAGTTCAACCGATTTACAATTGTTTTCAAACCCATAAAAAGATTTCCATCCCCCAATAATCCTTTTCTCAATGCTATAATTCCAATTAAGCTTGTGGTGAATATCAATTCCAAGTTATTTGTATGAATCCACTTCCTCCAAGTTGTTGTTGTTGTCATATACCAAGGTGTCATAAGGGATCTTATTGGATTTAACAATCATGACCTTAGTCTTATCAGTATTAACAGTCATACCCATATTGGAACAAAAATCCTTGAGGATTCTTAGTTGGTTTTCAAGATCATGGGGACTCCTTGACATAAGAACAATATCATCATCATAAAGAAGAAGATTGATGACTATACCAGTGAGAGTAGGGCCAACACAACCTTCTTTTTCCAAGCATTCTTCTAATTTATCAATGTATATGCCAAAAAGGGTAGGGGACAAGGGACAACCTTGTTTGACTTCAATATTGCAGTTAATCTCTTTTGACCAACCCTCAATGTTTTTAAACTTAGCAATAACATTCTCATAAATCCTTATTGTTGCAGCCCTCAACTCGAGAGGCAATTTGATCTCTTTCAACCTATTCCAAAGGTTTTTCCTGGGAGCCATGTCAAAATCTTTTCTAAAGTCAACAAAACAACAAAAAAGATTGGTTTTAGTATTGCAAAACTCATATGCAATGATCCTAAAGGTAACAATATGTTCCACAGTTGAATGATATCTCCTAAACCTGGCCTAACCTTTAGCTCTTTTACCGTGACTTTCTAGCCAAATGCTAATCTTCTTTTCCAAAATAATTTCATAAAGCTTGTCTAAAATCAGGCTAATCATAATGGTCCTATAATCAGAGGGAATGTTTTTATCCCCATTTTTAAAAGTAGGAACAATGAGGCTCTATGTTCATGGTTTAGGGAAGCCCTGCTTGACTACTAAATTGAAGAGCTTGTGTATGTGAGGGATAAGGATTGGCCCTTTGATTTTAAAAATTTCAGCTTGGTAGCCTTCAATGTCCTTAGCTTTCCCATTTACGAGCCGCTTAACCCCGAACTCTATGTCATCTAAAGAAAAAAATTCTTCATTTGTAGGGACAATAGGAATGGTGTCCACGGAATTAGGGAACTCGTAAAGACTTTAAAGGTAGGAATTCGAGTCCGTTAAGGGAATCCTATTATTTTATTTAGTATTGCGTTTTAGAATTTGGCTCGAGAACTTCTTAGGATCCAACTTGTATAGTTTTGAAAGTTGCTCTTGCCTTTTATTAATATAGTGTCTTTTTGTTCTTTTAATTAGGGCTTTGTACGTATTGATATTATCGAGTGTTAAGGGCTCATTAGAGGCATCCCTAATGGCTTTCCTAGAAATTTTACATTCTTTATCATACCAAGGGTTGGTTGTTCTATTATTATTTTTATGGGACACCTCGAAAGAGAACTTGTTAATGGAAGTGGAAATGGTAGTTGTAAAATTATGATAGAGATCTTCAATGTTGTCCTTATAAGTTAGGAGTTTTAATTTACTATTTAAATGCTTTAAGAAAATGTCAACTTTACTTTTGTCAAAGCGCAAATTCCTTTGATTATCAGAATTCTCTTCAATGGTGCTCCTATGCATGGAAAAATTTTGATTTAGGGTTAAAGGTTTATGATCAGAGTGAGTCTCATAGTCATTTAAAAGGTCAAAAGTTGTTATTTGGTTGGAAATTTGGATATCAAATATCACATAATCTACAACACTACTACCTAGCCCATGAATACAAGTCATTTGGTTGGATTTTGGCCACTTCATTACTCCATTGCAAATTATTAGGTCTTGAGAGCTACAAAGCTTGACCAACTCAGTACCAAACAAATTCCCAATTAGGTCTTCAGAGCTTTTTTTGTAGCTATTAGATAAAACAAGGTCCTCATCTAGCCATAAAGGATTATGGTTGGAGTCATCACTTAAAAGAGTAGCTTGTTTAGTTGCAGTCCTAACATTAAAGTCTCCTAGCAGGAGGATATTACCTTCATTTTTCAAATTATAAATATCTTGTTCTAAATTATTATAGGGACAATTTTTATCTAGAATATTTTTCTTATAAAAAATAGAATTAATAGGTGCAAAATAACAAATTTCTATATACATCTTCTTAGCATTGGTGTCTGAAACTTCTATCCAAATGTATTGATTAAGAGGGTCAATCTTATGAAGTTGAATGTGAGGAGAAATGTTTTTTCTAATATAACAAGCTATGCCTCCTGTCCCTCTACGGTGGGATTTTTTGTTCCATGCCGACCACAAGACAAATCCTTCCATGTTAGGGACCAAGTGTCCCAAATTCCTATTTATTATTATCCTTCTCGTCTCTATCACAAATGAATTATTTCAAATGATTTGAAATAAAATCTTGATATACTAAGTTTTTTTTTTTAATAATTTAAGCATTTAAGAGTTGTGGATGATTAAGCCATTAATTTTAAAAGGTTAAAAATCCATTTATATATTAGTCCTTAAAGTATATGTTAATTAATAAATGCAATTATAAAATATGTATACATTATTAAACTATTAAAATATTATTACTAAATACATATTTCAAGCATAACACTTCATATCACGACACTTGCCAATTGAGCTGCCCGAGAGGCCAACAACCCCTTTTATTATTACTTTATTATTGATTTATGATTATTACATGATTAGTTTATTATTATTTAATGCATTATTTTATTAATTAATTAATACGTTATATGATACATTTATGTATTAATATTTATTGTTATATATTACATTAATAAAATTTTAAAGTAAAATTACATTTATAATATATTATAGAATAAATAGATTAAAGTATTACATTAATATATTTAAGTATTAATGAAACAAACATGTATTAAAACATTAATAAAGTAATAAAACATTAATAATGTATTGATATGATGTGATAAATCATTATTGAAGTAAAATTTAATGTGTAATTTAAATAATATATTAATGATGTATAAATTCATGTACAAAATATGCAATATATTAATGTGTTAAATGATTAAATGTATTAAATAATAAAAATCTTAATGTGATTTATAAATTAAAGTATTAAAATATTAATCTATAATGTAATGTACAAATATTAATTAATTAATAAAATTACATTGTACATTAAAATATTATTTTATTAATTAATTCATTTATATAATAAGAATAAATAAATAAAATATTAAAGTAATATAAATAATACATTATTGATATATATAATAACGTATAAAATGATAAATATATTAATGTGTTGAACCATTAAATGTATTAATAATGTAAGGTATAAGTGGTTGTTATTGTTAAAATACAAGAGTGGTGATTCTGCATGGTCCCCTTTAATTATTAGTTTAGTAATGTGTTTACTTTTAATTGATTTAAATGATTTAGAGTGAATTAAATGACATCTTTTCCGATTAAAAAACCACTTAAACAATTTAATATAATTAAATGACTATATATAAAAAATTATTTAAATGACTTAATGTAATTAAATGAATTAGTATAAAAGACTTAAACAAAATAATATAAAATTAATTAAATGACTTGAAAAATTAATATAAATGTTTTAAATGAATTAATATAATATTATTTTAATAACTTAAATGTTGTAAAATGAAATTTTAAATATATTTTAATGATATAATCTCCATACTAAATATTACATATTATGACTTAATACATCTTTTGTGTTAAGCTAAAATTCCTTAAATTGACTTATTGATTATTTTATAATGACTTAAATGATTTAAAATAAAATTTAAAATATATTAATAATATAAGGTTATGGTCATCTTTTGTTCATCACATGACATAGTAAGGTTATGGTAAGAAAATTACGATGAAGGGTTTTTGTTTGTCTTATTATGGCATTGAAATAGGCTTGTCAATGTCCGATAGTGGGTTATGTTCATCACATTATGACTTCAATAAATGTTCGTCACACTGCAATGTTGGGCCATGCTCAATATAGGCCAATTGTGTATTCGTCATATTGCGATGACAGGGAAATATGTGTCACATTGAGATGACCATATTTCTTTATCACATCGTGAGGCTACTATGTTTGGTAAATTGCAACATTACTATGTTCGAATCATTGTGAAATTTGGAAATGTTTGTCACATTGCAACGTTTGGAAATGTTCGACATGTTATGACGTTTGGAAATGTTTGTAAGGATATGTGCGCCACATTACAATGCAAGCATATATTCATCATATTGCGATCATAGGGATATGTTCGTCACATTGTGACATCCGTTAATGTTGGTTAGATTGTGACGACATGGAAATGATCATCACATTGTGACACCCATATATGTTCTTCACATTACGCCACTACTATGTTTGGTAGACTGCAATTTTACTATGTTCAACACATTGAAACATTTGGAAATGTTTGCCACATTGTGACAAAGGGATATGTGAGTCACATTACAACATGAGGAAATGTTCATCTCATTGTGACRACAGGATATGTTTGTCACACTGTGACGACAGGATATGTTTGTCACACTGTGACGTCCTTTAATGTTCATCAGTTTGCGACGATAGGGAAATGTTCATCACATTTTGARATCCACATATGTTCATCACATTGCGACATTACTATGTTTGGTAGATTCCAATGTTACTATGTTCTACGCATTGTCACATTTGGAAATGTTCGTCGCATTGCGACATTGGGATATATACGTCACATTGCAACTTGAGGAAATTTTCATCACATTGCGACAAGAGGGAGCTCTGAGACACATTGAGATGAATTTTTATGTTTGTCACAAAGCGATGCTACTATCCACATTGCAATGATGTGGCTATGTTCGTCACATTGTGACGTCAATTTATATTTGTCACATTGCTACAATATTATGTTCAACAGATTGCAACATTACTATGTTCATCGGACTTCAACATTATTAGTTTTGTCAGTATAAGACATTAGTATGTTTGAACATTGCAAAATTACTACGTTCATCACATTGTAACGTTCGGATTTGTTCATAATATTGCAATGTCAGGGCATGTTCGTTACATGACAAGGTTGGTTTATGTTTGAGACATTACGAAAATGAAGTTCTAGTGAAGTTTAAAAAAAAACTAAGGGTTTCCTTTCTGAAAAAGATAGGAACTTTAAACTGATGCAATATATTAGATAGAAGGAAACTTAGAATCATACTTGTTCTAAAGAAATTAATAGGATATGATCTTGAACTGTAAAATCTATCCCTTCCAAATAAGCATATATAAAAATAGAGTATGCATTTATTCATTCTGTTTTTTCGTGTTACAAATTGCATAGTCACAAAAACAAAAAGAAAAAGGTGAAAGCAATTATGATTTATAATAGTAAACTATTTAAATGAAATTCATTTTTAATTAACTCTTTGTGGTATTCTTTAATTCATTTATATTAAGTCTTTGGACAAATTTAATATAATATGACTTTAATGACTTAATTATTTTATAATGACTTAAATTATTTAAATAAAAATTTTAGATATATTAATGATATAAGCTCCCCACAAAATATTATATGAATTTTTTTTCATATTATAAATAACTTGAATGACTTAATATACAATTAGTTAATTGACTTAAATAACTTACAATAACTTAATATACAATTAATTAAATGACTTACAAATTTAACATAAATGAATTAATATAATATTACTTTAATGACTTGCTTATTTTATAATAAATTAAATGTTTTAAAAGATCCAAACTAATTATTATATATTATTACTTAATATATTATATGGGTTAATTTAAAAATCCCTATTAAGCTCCAAACTAAATATTAAATATTATAACTTAATATATTATAACTTAATATATGTTCTCAACTAAACTAAATATTATATATTATGACTTAATATATTTTATGGGTTAATTTAAAAATCCTTAAACTAACTTAAATATATTAATCTCCAGACTAAATATTAGATATTATAACTTAATATATGTTTTCAACTAATCTAAAATGAATGCCATAAACTAAGAACCCTAATTATGTACACCCTAAAATTGTTGTAGAAACTCAATAAAACATATTGTTATCTATTCATTTCCATTTCATTTCCATAAATGAAATACACTGCTAAATTACACAACAGAGAATTAGTGTGGACATCATATATTTCATTTACTATTTTGTGTTAGTAAAACAATATAAAAATACTTATTTTAAAATAGGGTAAATGTGTTTTTAATGTATTAATCGGCTGATTTTTTTTTTATTATTGTTATGCTTTTATATTCCGAGATACTTAAAATCTTTATAATTAATTGAATTTAATTATGTAAGTCATATGAATTTGGTTTTACCAGCTATTTGCATATGTTGCAATGGAAAGAACAAAGTCTAAAAAATACCAAAATGTCTGGCTAGTTTCAGACCATGTAAAAAAAAATCAAAACAATGTGATTAAATTGCAAATTCATATAATGCCGCAACAAGGCTAAGCCTTTCCTTTCTGCAATATTCAACATACCTTTACAATGGGGGTTCTAACTCTTTTAAGTTTTCAACAAAACAAAGGTAAAATGCCTCTTTATTCGACTTGTAAAAAAAACAAAGGAAAAAAGCTTCTCTATTGGACTTGTAGATTACGATTTGTACTCTTAATTTTGGAATTTGACATTCCAGGAGAAAATATTTTTAAAATTTTCGACTAAGAGTTTGCTGGGGTTGGATTTTAATGGAGTTAAAATTTAAAATTTGGAAAATTTTTGAACGAAAATTATAAGCTTAATTATAATATAAAAGTCTTAGAAAAAATTCTCCATGTAAAATTAAAATTGTTCACCATAATATTTTCAAGCGATTGAGAACGTATATATATCACTAAAAAGATGAAAAATTAGTCATATTAATTATTCCAACTCTCTCAAGATATCGAGAACTGTCAATCAATCTTGGATGCGTTCAACCATATCCAAACGGGTTTCGCCGTGACAGGTTGGCACTTTTTGTTCTATGTTTCAAATTTGTTTCAGAAGACTGTACATCTGTAGCAATACACATGATAAATATTCACAAGATAAGTTTGAACCCTAAAAAAGAAAATCATGAACGTGATTTAGTCACTTAGAGGAAATTTACAATATAAACACTATAGAATACAATAATCCGTAAGGTGAATACAGAGAGATTTCCAGGGATCTGTTACTGTCTATTGTGGTGGGATATTCTCTTTTAATTAATAATAATACATATGGTTACACTTACTCCCACGACCATGGTATATTCCTGCTGCATCCTTCCATGCTATTATATTCATTGAAATACTTGTTTGTTTGATTGAGTTTCACTATTATATTCATTGAAATACTTGTTTGTTTGATTGAGTTTCACACAAAAGAAGATTTTTTTTGAAAAAAAAACATTTTGGATTCTTTGGACAAATCTAAAAAGTTGTAAACTTAGATCCCTAATCATCTACACTTTAGATTGAGAACATGTATCCAGCTATGGATGTAGGTGTGTAGTTGCGCCCATGACGCATCAAACACAGAACATGCATTCTCTTCTCTATTCCATGTGTTTCTATGCACATCATTTGTGGGCAGGCCATGCATCCATATAAAATTGTTGTAGAAACACAATAAAATATTATGTTTTATATTCATTTTGTAACATCCCACTCTTATTTGCACTGAGCAAACTTATTATTTGAGGACACCTGCTTGCAAGTGATCCATATTATTATACTATTGGTCGTTTGATTATGATTATGAGATATTATGGATATGATGATATTTTATTTTGTTCTATTTACATAGATAGGTGTTATTGACTAGGTTCTCCTGAGTGTGTAGGATTTTGAACATTGAGGATGCAGAGGCATTGATGAAACACTTTCGACTCTGGATCGAGTCAGGGAGTGGGTTGTTTGGGGTTTGAATGTTGTTGATGTGACATATGTACATATGATTAAATGTTATGATGATTGATTAATACTGCTGACATGATTCATTGATGGATGGAGGCTGATGATAGATTTCCAACCAGACTCACATTTGGAGTAGAGGAGTCATGCACGACAACGAGAGACTTGAGGGAGAGGTGTGGGAGCAACCCTTCCATAGCCTACTAGCACTCCCGCTATGGCTCAAACTGTAGGTTAACGATTACCTAGTTCAAGAAGACCCACGATTTCGTGAGGGAAGACTGTGACAGTCGCTCATGATGATTCTAAGGGGCGCACAATAAAGTAGGGGCCCTATTCATTAGAGGCCCTTAGTCTACCACAAGATCACGTGGCAGAGTATTGACTCGAGGGGTTTGACGTCTACCAAAGTCAGTCAAGAAGCGAGTGGCACCCTTGGAGCACGTACTGCATCCTGAAGGGAATGTCATGCAAGGAAAACAAAAAGAGGCGAGTGGCACCCTTGGAGCACATGGTGCATCTTGAAAGGCACGTCGTGATTTTAACTGGTAAGTGAATAAACTTAGTCGGCCTTAAAATGAATGATCAATCTCGGAATGTTAAAACTCTGGGTTGGAATGATTAATCCGTGAATGTTTAAAATCTGCATTGAATGTTTAACCTCTGAATGATTAATCTTTGAAGGATTAATCTCTGAAGAAATTGTTTTTCCCAAATCATTTTTTCTAGAACATCACTGCGTTTTATGACTATGTGTGACAATGTTTTTGATATGGCTGCGTTTTTTATAAGTGTGTGAGTTTTGTTATGTATTAATGGATAGAGTTTTTTGATATGTATTAATGGATAGCATTTTGATATGTCCACGTTTTGAGATGTATTAATGGATAACAATTTTGTTATGTATTAATGGATAGAGTTTTTGGATAGCGATATTATACTCTACGTTTTTGGATGGCATATTATACTTTACATTTTTGGATAGCGTTATTATACTCTGTGTTTTTGGATAACGATATTGTTGTCATCATATTATACTCTGCATTTTTGGATAGAGATTTATACATTTAATAAGACAATGATATCATACTTTTAATGGACAGCCATATCATATGGTTGATAGACAATATCATCATGAATTTAATGTGCAACATTATCATGTACTTAACTAACAATGATATATATTGCATAGCATTATCATTTTACACAACGATATTACACTACATAGCATTATCATATTAAACGACGATATCATAACAGACAACGATCTCATATTTTCACTCAACAATATCATTATTAGCTTTCATTTTGTTAGACAACGATCTCATTAATCGATAGAAATATATTATTAGACAATAATATCCTTATAAGTTTTCATTTTGTCACACATCGATCTCATTAAGGGATAGCAATATATTTTAGACAACAATATCATTATTATATATCATTAGTGTTAGACAACGATATTATTAATGGATATCAATATATCATTAGACAACAATATCATTTTTAGATATTATTTTTGTTAGACAACGGTTTTATTAATGGACAACAATTTCTAGACAAATATTTTAAACTGAGAGATAAGATGATGTGGAACTTCTTTGTTAATCCAAAAGGAAAACCCCTTGTATTCATGTTCTTAATATATTAATTTACTTGTTTATCTTTATATGATGGTAAACATTATTGGCCTAAAAAAATGTAAGTACTAGTTTCTTATATCACATATGATTAAGTTATCTTTCTATAACATTCTATTATATAGGGAATTTAAATAGAATATACATGCACGTGAATTTTTAGATAATAATCAATTTATTTCTATTTTATAGTGTGGGAGACTTCCTTGAAAAAGGTGCCTCATAAGAAAACAAGAATTCTTCGGTTGGTCGTGCAATTTAAATATTGAATGATGTCACCTTGCGTCTTGTTGACTTGTTAATTGAGTGCTTGGATATAGTCTTACTGTATTTTTGACAGTTAATTTGGTCTCCTACTACGTTGGATTTTATCTTGGATCAAAGGTCTAGATATGTTATGTTACGCCATGGTTACTGTCATGCTTATCACCTTGTGACAGTATGATTCCTGATGAGGGTATCATTGTGCACCCTGATGGATAGACATGAATGATAACCTCGCCAGAGTCTTGTGCTTCCCGATGTGGGTGTATTGTTCGTTGTTTTTTATGTTGGTACTTTGTTCTATAATGCCCTAATGCGGTTGGTTTGGTGAGGCGTAGAGGTTTCTAGTTACTAGTCATCGAAGCCAATGTGTCGGGTTGTTGATGTTGTCCTTTAGCTTGTAGGTGTTGTCTTGATTATGTCAGGAGGGTAGCCATTTTTATCTGTCTATTGATTATCTCATGTTTCATCCGGTTGCATGATGTGCTAGTACGTTGGGTCGTTGTTGTCTGTTTTCTGAATGTGTAAGTTGTGTTTGTCATAAGGTCATGTTGATTAATTGTTGTTGTTTATTATCTTCCTTCTTAAAACAAAAAAAAATGCACTTGCTTTGCGTCACATGTAGTTGTAACAATTGGGGTCATTACATATGGTATTAGAGAGGGTTCGACCCACGACTTAGGATCACTATGAATTTCATTGATTTGATTTTTTATTATAAGGTTGCTAATTAAATTGATTTGTATTCGTGCAGGTAATAATTGTTAGAGGATGTCGTAGAGGGACATGATGGGGTGTTGGGGGAGGAGGCGCAACACCCCCAGTAGCATTCATGCTTGAGGGGTCTAACCCCCAGGGAGACGAATAGGTTGTCGGGAAGGAACATATAGTTGTGGGTGATGTGGTTGGGATTATGAGGTCTTTTCAATGGATGTCTGAGGCACTGATCATCCATTTGGATAGATATGAGGCCAGGGTGTTAGCACCCCCTGAGGGTCCACCGTGCACTCCGATAGCTACTAGTAGCATTCACCATGAACTTGAGAAGGTAAAATTTCCCAAGTTCTTTGGTGCCCGGGATGACGTAGTCACCGTGGTATGGTTGGAGAATATGGTGATGCTCTTTGTGATTCACGAATCTACCTCCAACATGAATATTTGCATGGCAGTCTTTCAACCAAAGCAGATCACTCTTCTATGGTGGAAGACACTCCTGCCGCAATTGAACATGGTCGTCGAAGATGTGTCATGGGAACTCTTCGAGGAACGGTTACGAGAGAGGTATCTATGGGAGGAATTCATTGAGCATCAACTCAACGAGTTCATCTCTTTGTAACAGGGCGATCGTACGGTGCCCGAGTACTAGGCCAGTTTTATGGAGTTGCTTATGTATGCTCCACACCTGAATACCGAGAAACTTTATGCCAATAGGTTCTTGTTTGGCCTTAATGTCAGCATTCGTGCAAAGGTTAGGATTTTGATGCCTCGGACCTTGCATGGTGTTGTCCAGAAGGCCCTTATAGCAGAGGAGGAGTTTATCTTTGGGGTTTAGAGAAGGACTCCAGTGAGACCAGTAAGGAAGGTGTCATCTAGTGCACATCAGCATCAGACACAAGCTAGGCATTCACCAGGATATCATGGCTTCTAGAGAGGATGCACTTTCACTACACCTCGGCAACCAGTGTCTTATAAATGGACTCCTTACCGAGGACCACAACATCAGCAACAATGTTGACTGCAACAATAGCAGTTTAGGCATCTTCAGCGGAACAGACTAGGATTCTACATTGGTGGGTTGTGAGCTTCTATTTCAGGTACCAAGAGTACCTGACCGAAGAAAGGGTGTTGGATATGTGGGGAGCCACATTACCAACATGACTTCCCAGTGGAGAGGACTAGGGCATATGGATCAGTTGGACCCACTACCATGGGATATTTGGGCAAGGCCCATCGGATTCATGCAGTTGTGAATAACTGCCAGGAAGAGCACCAGTCGACTGTGCTCGAGACATCAAGTATCGTTGTAGACTAGAAACTTAGTACTTTGATATATCTAGGTGCTACAGAGAGTTTGATTTCTGGGGCAGCATTAAAAATAATTAAGGTAAAGGCAATCAAACAAGATGAGTTTAAATTTCTATAAATAGATTCAGGAGGAAAACACAAGGTTGGAGGGAAGGTTACGGGCTGTAGCCTTAACCTGCGAGAGTTTTTCACCAGTGTCAACCTGTACATCACAATATTAGGATCTTATCACATCGTGATCAGTATGGACTGGTTTGAATCACATGAGGCAATACTCAACTGTAATATGAAATGGTTGAGCTTGGTCGATGATGAGGGGCAAAGATGCATGATTGTAGCTCGAAACCGGGGAGTTTTCCTGAGGTTCATCTCTTCTTTGCAGCTATGGAAGAACATGCACACGGGATGTAAGCGTTATGTGATCCTTGTGTTAAATGAGAAGGGAGTAGAGGAAGGTCTAGAACACCTTCTAGTGATAAGAGATTTTGTGGACGTCTTTCTTGAGGAGTTACCTGGGATGCCTCGAGAGAGGGAATTGGAATTTACCATAGACCTAAAACCAGGGACTAAATCGATAGAAAGAACACCTTATCAAATGTCAAACTCAGAGTTATAAGAGTTGAAAATTTAAATGAAGGAGTTGTTGGACCTAGGACTTATACGTCCAAGTGTGTCACTGTGGGGTGCACCTGTTATCTTCATACGGAAGAAGGATGGGTCATGGAGAATCTGCATTGACTATCATCAATTGAACAAGGAAACAGTCAAGAATCCATATTTGTTGCCAAGGATTGGTGATTTGTTTGATCATATGAAGGGTGCGATGATATTTTCAAAGATTGAATTGAGATCAAGGTATCACTAGTTACGGATCAAGGAGAATGACGTCCCTAAGAATGCCTTTAAGATGAGGTTTGGACATTACGAGTTTATTGTTTTACCTTTTGGACTGAAAAATGCCCCTAGGGTATTTATGAGTTTGATGAACATGGTGTTTCGTGAATACTTGGACATGTTTGTCCAAGTATTCATTGACGATATTTTGATTTACTCTCGGACAATGGAGGATCATGATGAGGAATTCCGCTTGGTACTACAATGTTTATGAGAGAACAAATTGTATGGGAAATTGTCTAAATGATCGTTTTATCAATCAAAGATTCACTACTTAGGGCATGTCATCTCCAGCGAAGGTATTGCTATGGATCCAATGAAGGTCGAGGCTATTATAGAATGTTCTCCATTGAAGAATGTCTTGGTAGTGCGTAGCTTCATGGGTTTAGCGGGATATTATCGACGGTTCATCGAGGGTTTTTCGAAGATAGCAAATCTGATTACGGAATTACAGAAGAAGAAGAAGAAGAAGTTTCTTTGGACCAAAAAATGTGTGGAGTCATTTTGGAGGCTCAAGGAGTTGTTGACGACAACACTAATACTAAAGGTCCATGACATGGACATGGACTTCTTGGTACGCATTGATGGATCCAAGAAAGGCTTAGGAAGAGTCTTGATGCAAGACAGTCGAGTGATCGCTTGCATATCAAGAAAGTTGAGAAGGCATGAGGAAAACTATGTGATCCACG
>JASDQU010103393.1:316128-326585 GCA_032191745.1 Picea mariana | reverse complement strand
ATTTCGTAACTTCGGTCCCCGGCAATGGCGCCAGAAAGATGTTGTTCCTGAGTCTGTACTTAAGGCTCAAAAGTATAGTGTCAAGGCATCCGAAAGTGGTTAGGATAAGGAGAAGGGAAAATGTCAACCTTCAGAGAAAGAGTCTAAGGGAGATTTCTTCGTTGGGGTTGTCTAGTTTCGAACTGCTTCTGAATAGTTATGTCTCATTCAATGGTTGCCCATGATTGTTCAAGTTCAGCTCAGTTAGTTGCTATTTTAAGGATAGTGTTGAAGAGGTTTAAGGCGATGTGCGTTTGGTTCAATAATCTGGGTTCAACGATAGGTTGAGTTGGTGTGGAAACTGTCATGGGGGAACAACACAGGTAAGAGAACTTTAAAGAAAGGTTGAGTGTTGTCTCAAATTGGTTTTATAAAAGAGAGTTTTACGGTTTTAGAACTAAATTATGGATGCAAATCTAAGGCTCGTTCCCGTAACTGTACTATATTTTAATAAAAAGTGYGAGATGGGAGAAAAACATTAAGCCACTTACAGTGTAAAGTTCCTATCGGGGGAAAATCTCACGAAGTAAACGGGAGAAGAAAATACGTAAGGAAATAACCGATGTAACAAAAAATGTATGTATAATTCCAAAACTGCAATTTKGTCTTACATAACTGATAGCTGGTGTAGAGGAAACGCAATAAACAATTACAGAAAACCCAAATTTATTCGTTAYAGTAGTGGTAGTACTAAAGTATAATGAAGCACATCAATTACGAATATGAATTGAACTTGAAAAATGAGGAACAAGAAAGCAAGCTTGTAATACAGAATTGACGGAATTGAGAATCTCGGATCTTCTTGTATTGAATCTCAATGCAAAAACTCTATTACAAAATCTCAAAAGGGTCCAGCCCCATTTATTTCTCTCTGGGGTATATTTATACAATTTTTACAAAGCCAGTAGAATCTTAATGGTCGCAAAATTTCACTTATGAYAGAGGAGAGAGAAATCACTCCATTTCCCCTACTCTGTAGTCACTTAGCGCCAGGTGCTCATCTTCGCGCAGACTCGRCGCAGGCGTTACATCTTTCCACAAGCTGCGATACGAGCCGTGAAGCCTCTGCTTGACAGATGTCCTCAACGAAGTAACATTATCGGGCCAACTGTTGCATCTTGTCCTCCATTTGTGCACCGATGATGTCAAGAGCACTTAGCTACGTGTTGGGTTTGAACATGTGCTTATCAACTTGAGCCATGTCCACCGTATCTACCTGAGAGATCTCGGCTGAATCTCTCTCCTCCTTTTCTTTCAGATTGAGGGAGATTTGTTGCACATTCATTTGCATCAATGCTTCTGCATCGCCTCCGCTGTCAATACCCAACAGCTCACAATCTATGGAATTAAAAGATTCTTCTAAAGAATTCGTTACTTTTTGGGCTTGCTCCTTGCCCAGGGCAATGTTATGCTCCTAATCCTTCAACAGAATATTACCTCTGGTTTTTTCTAGGATGGCAGGCCCAGGAGCACTTGTCGAAACTCCGTTATTCGTGGTTATCACTGCATCCTGAAAGGTGACCGGAGCCACTTCGGCCTCCCTTTCCGTGGCAGCCAGGTCCTCGGAAACCTGATTCACCAACAGACAATTCTCTCGGTATTATAAATGTGTTTTTACTTTATTCAAATATTTTGTTATTATTGTAAATACACGTAATGCTTTGTTTTATTATAATAGATACATGTAATGCTTTATTATTATTATTAACTTTATTATTTTTATTATTTATTATTTTATTTTTGCTAAATTTATTTATAATCTATAAATTAATTTTTCGATTATTAATATATTAATTTAATAATGTATTTGTTTTGTTTTAACTTATTTTATTTCTGGTATATTATTTTTTATTTTATAAATAATTGTTATTTAATATTTATTTTATTATTGATAATCAATTGATAATTAATCATTTAATTAATAAATATTAATTTCTAATTTCTAAGTAATTAATTTTTATTAATTAAATAATAAATAATAATCTACTATTATTTAATAATTATAAATAAATAATTATTAATTGATTATTATTAAATTTTTATTATTAATTGATTATTATTTAATTCTTTTTAATAATTTACTAATAAAATTGTTAGATATATTTATTATTATTATTTTTAATAAATTATTTAATTAATAATAATACTAATTAAAAAATTAATAATTTTATTTAAAATAATACTTTAGTAATTACAAAATAATAATTAATTATTACATTTAAAATGTATAAATGTGTTTATGGTTGTGGCCATGCATGTCAGTCGTCAACTAGCAACAACCACATTAAGTAAAAAGTGGTTGATATACGCCGATCGACGCCATTAATTAAAAAAAAAATGAAAAACGACGCTGATCGACTTATATCAACCACTTTTTACTTAATGTGGTTGTTGCTAGTTAACAACATCTGAATGATACTCTTGTGGTGTACGCCACGCACAATGGACCCTCATCCTATCCATACCTGAAAATTCCCTTTTTCCTTCTTATATCAACGAATTTATCAATCTTCGTTTTCGAATCAGTCAAGGTACAATTTCAACTAGGTAAATGATTATTGACGCTGGTCGTGTTCGAATCCAGAGACATCAATAAAAAGTTTGATCATTGTGGATCCTGTAGTATCATTCCCGAATTCGTGATTCCTTTCATATGGAAAAGAGAGGATACTTAAATTTTATGCCACTTACCTTATCACAGTTAAACAAAGTTTTATTATAATTCTTTGAAATAGAGAAAAGAGAATGAAAAACACTAAAAGCCTCTTATCACCCGAGGTTGAGACGAGCATTGAAGGAAGATTCGACAAGGGAAACCATTGTAAAGAAAATTGTCCAATTCGAAAGATAGAAGTCCCAAAAATCGAGACCTTTGTTACTACTGTGGATTCCTTACCAAAATTCTGAGGAGTAGCATTGAATATTGTAACCTGTATCTGACAGATAATTGTTGTTAGTATAAATATACAAATCGATGTCTGTAAAAACGTTATATATATATATATATATATATATATATATATATATATATATTCGATGTCTGTATAAACGTTGTCTGTATACCAAAATCATATCGTTGTTTGTGTAACTATACCATATCGCTGCCTGTCAAACATTACCATTAAAAACTCTCCATAAATTGTTGTTTGTCATTCACTATTATTAAAATCTTTGTCATACATATGTATATATGTGAATCATTGTCTGTCATTTACTATTGTTGAAGATCGTTGTATGTATATTTATAAATTCGTTGTCTAATAATAAGTATTGGCCAGCTATTGACAAATCTATGGACAATTCATTGTCTACATCAATATCGCTAATAAATGCTATTCAAGTCAAGTGTTCATCAAAGCTAATCAATCTCAGTGCAATCATAAAATCGCTATTTCTAAAATCGTTGTGTAAATAACAATAAAATCCACCACTAAAGAACAATAAAATCAATAACCAGATCGTCGTGTAAATAACAATAAAATCTGTAACTAAAGAATAATAAAAAATCCATAATCAGATGTTGTGTAAAAATTGGGTGGAAGGGCTGTGTGAAATGCCAAGAAAAACATGGTGTGAATGTTGTCAAAAATAAAATCACAGAGTAAAATTTTGTGGAGGAAGCAGAGATTTGTGTAAAGGAAAACTCAGAGATTAGAGGTTAACCATTCAGAGATGAATCAATCAAAATACAGAGATATTCATTCAGAATAAGGCACAAAGATTATTCATTCAACAATGAATCAATCAAACACAACGATACTCATTCAAAAGAATGCGCAAAGACTAATCATTCAACAATGAATCAATAAAAAATGTAACGATACTCATTCACAAGAAGGCGAAAGGATTAGAGATTAATCGTAAGAGAAAAACATAGAGATAATTAAGGGTTAGATAAGTGGGACAAATTTATCCTTCACTTATTATCCATGCACAAGAAAGAAGGGCATTTGAATCTATAAGTCTTTAAACACCGGAGTGACGACCGTCGATTCGGCTCCCCGCTGAATGTTCAGGCACAGACTAATAACTTAAGGGATAAAAGATAGAAGATACAAACTGATTTTTTATTCATAACAATCAATAAAAACAAACACAGAGAAGTCATTACAATCAGAGGTTGAGTTTTCCATGGGAAATAAATTCAGAATACAACAATAAAGGGGATTACAAATATCGTAGGAAAGTAGGTGCAAGAAAGCTCATGGAAATGAAATGTTCAACCGAGCACAAAAAAATAACATGTGTAAATTAAATTTCATTGCAAGTAAAAACTTTCACAGACATACCTTATCCAAATGTGAATGCTCTGAAGTTGTTGTCCTACGCACGCTTCGTCCAACTCCCGCTTGCCAACCGATGTGACCTCACCGGTACCTCCCAGTGAATGCTAGGGGTACTCTTCTTCTTCCTGAGCCCCTCGATCCATAAAGGGTCCACACACACAATACCCGAGAACTCTAGCACTCAGGTTATCTCGCAAGGTCGAGCTACCACTCGTGACCCGAGCTGGGTATCCCAATTCCCGTAAGAGAAAGTTCAATCAAGATAAATTTCAGTAGCGTAACGTTACGCAAAAAGATGAGATGCATACTCCTCCCCCTCCATCATTTTTATAAATTTTTTAAGTAATTAGTTTCCCAAGTTGGCATTAAATTMTTTTTCCATTTAATTAATTTCGAGAAACCTCACATATACACATGTCACCCATCCCCTAGTTGCACTAGAAAATCAATTTTATTAATTAATTAAGTATACCTTTTTCCCCCACCCACCTAAAAGCATTCCTAAAAATGCTCCTCGGTGTCCTGATATTGCCTTACAAATCTTAAATGACTTACACCTTACTTAATCCCTAGTTGAGTTTATAAATAACAAGTTCCCAAGGCAAGATTCCTTCGTAAGTTAGACACTCATCTTTTTCTTTGTGTTTCCCCTTTTCTTTAAGTTTCCTCTTTTTCTTTAAGTTTTCTACTTCTTTTAAGTTTCCCTCTTTTTCCTTTTTAACTAAAAATCAATTTAGAAAGTGTAGATAAAATAACCATTTATCCTCTTTTCTTATTAACTAAAAATTAATTTAGCAAATGTAGATAAAAACAACCATTACCCCCCTTTTTTTAAAATTTAGTCTTCCATTATATAATTTTTTTTTAATAATTAAATTTTGAATTTCTTTACCCCCTTCTTGTTGCATGTCTAATTATTTTTGTTCATAGGTTCTTCTTAAACCTAGGTTTTAAATTCACTAGGATGGGCATCGTTTTTAAGGGAAAAATTGTTTTTAAACTTTACTTATCATATCATTCATTTTAAGGCCCACTAGGTTTATTCATTTACCAGTTAAAATTGCGATGTATCCTTCAAGACATAGTACATTCTGCAAGGGTGACACTTGCCTCTTTCCATTTCCTTGTGTGACGTGCCCTTCAAGATGAACTACGTGCTCCAAGGGTGCCATTTGCCTCTTTCTATTTTCCTTACGCGTCATGCCCTTCAGGATGCACTACGTATTCCAAGGGTGCCACTCGCCTCTTGACTGAATTTGGTAGACACCAAACTCATGGAGTCAATACTCCACTAGGTAATCTTTTGGGAGACTAAGGGCCTCTAAGGAATAAGGCCCCTGCCTTATTGCATTCCCTTTAGAATCATCATGAGCGACCGTCATAGTCTTCCCTCACGGCATCGTGGGTCTTCTCAAACTAGGTAATCCTTAACCTATAGTTAGAGCCACGGTGGGAGTGCTAGTAGGTTGCGGCAGGGTTGCTACCACACCTCTCCCTTAATGTCTCTACTTATCTTGCATGACCCCTCTACTCCACATGTGAGTCTGGTTGGCAAGCTATTGTCAGCTTGCATTAATCAACAAAACATGTCAGCAATAATAATCAATCATCGTAACATTTAATAATATGTACATATATCATATCAACAATATTCAAACCCCAATAGTCCACTCCCTGACTTGATCCAAAGTCTAAGGGGTTTCATCGATGCCTCTACATCCTCAATGTCCAAAGTCCTGCACACCCAAGAGAACCTAGTCAATAGCATCTGTATATGTAAATACACCAGAATAACATATCAACATATCCATAATATCTCATAATCATAATCAAAATGACCAATAGATATAATAACCCGGATCACTTGCACGCAAGTGTCCTCAAGGAATAAGTTCGCTCATTGCGGGCAAGAGTCAGATGTTACATACACCCCCTCTTGGTTTAAACTATCACAGTATCATAAGTCTATCTATCAAACAAAAATGGAAACTGTTGGTGCATATCATATGTGTCCTCCCAGGTCACTGAGTGTGGACTATATTTGTCCTACTAGACCTTGACCTGATCTATTGTTCGACGATGTAGCTATCGAATACGATGGTCTAGGATGCGGATTGGCTTTGTTGTTAGCATACCCTCGTTAGATACTTGCAGGGAACTCATGTCATTAACATGTGTAGGATCACTAATGTAATGTCTCAAAACATATACATGAAAAACATCGTGCATATGCCTTAAAGAATCAAGAAAGGCTAGTCAATAGGCCACAGACCCCTTCTTTTCCATAATCTTGAAAGGTCCCACGAACCTACGAGAGAGTTTAGAACCCTTTCCAAACTTGATCAAACTCTTATGAAATTTCACCTGGAAGAAGACTCGATCACCATCTTCATAACTACAATCGATACGATGTACATCGACATAACTCTTCTGCCAATCTTGCGCTTCCTMTAACCCTTTTATTAGGGTTTTCATTTGATATTCCATTTCTTGAATCACTTCTGGTCCCACTAGAATCTATCTTCAAGCCAATCCCAACTCAAAAGTGTCTGACATAGTCACCCGTAAAGAAAATTGAAAGGTGCCATCTCTGTGGTGCTTGATATTTGTTGTTATATGCAAATTCTACTAGTGGAAAGAATTCTTCCCAACACTTTTGTTGGTCCATTACATACATATGCAACATGTCCTCCAAGATTTGGTTTTCTCGTTCAGTCTCCCCATCTATCTCTGGGTGATACGTGGTACTAAATTTAAGTTGGGTTCCCAAGGCCTCTTGGAAACTAGTCCAAAATCTCGCAGTAAACACCAATCCTCGATTGGATATAATCCTCTCAGGCACGCCATGCAACCTCAAAATCTCACTAATAAAAAATATAGCTATGTTAGGTGCTTGATACATCATACGCATAGGAACAAAATGAGCACTCTTCGTCAGAGTGTCGACTACCACAAAAATCGAGTCGTGTCTCCTTGCTATCAATGAAAATACAACAATGAATCCATCGAAATGACCTCCCATTTCGATTCCGGAATTGCGTGTGGTTGTAGTAATCCTGCTGGATGTCTATGTGAAGCCTTCACCTGCTGACATTATATACATATTGCCATGTAGTTTTTTATGTCTTCCTTCATTCCTTTATAAAAGAATAAGGGTTTAAGGTATGCCCTCATCTTCATGACTCTTGGGTGAGCCATGTACACTACTTTTTGAACCTCGTTTAGGATCAGACTCCTCAATTCGTCGTTGGTTGGTACGTAAATTCGATTTTTAAATCTCAATAATCCGTCATTGTCCATAGTAAATCCTTCAAACTTTGGTAACATCATGGTGTTTTGTTCGATAAAATCCTTGACCTCTTTGTAATAGTCATTGTCATGCTATAAAGTTAGAATCCTTTCACGTAGATTCGTCTAAAGAGTCATAACCAAAAATATGCATGGTATCTGACTCAATGATTTTGCCACTCTGCTCATTGTACCATTTATGTAAGTAATCTGGAAATCATATTCTCTAAGAAATTCCGACCAACGTCGTTGTCGAACGTTCAAGTCGCTTTGCGTAAAGATGTGTTGTAGTCCACAATGATCTATTTTTAGTTCAAATGTTTGTCCAATAAGGTAGTATATCCAAACTCTCAAGGCATAAACAATGGATCACAAAATCATGCGTCACATAGTTCTCCTCATGCGTTTTCAATTCTCTCGATATGTAAGAGATCACTCGACTGTCTTGCATCAAGACTCCACCTAAGCCTTCCTAGGATGCGCTAGTGCATACCAAGAAGTCTACATCCATGTCTAGAACCTTTAGTATCAGTGTTGTTGTCAACATCTCTTTGAGCCTCCGAAATGCTTCCGTTCATTTCTCAGTCCAAACAAACTTCGTGTTCTTCTTCTGCAATTTCATAATCAGATTTGCTATCTTTGAAAAACCCTAGATGAATTGTCGATAGCATCCTGCTAAACCCATGAAGCTACACACTTTAGGGACATTTTTCGGCATAGGCCATTCCATAATAGCCTCGACCTTTGTTGGATCCATGACGGTACCTTCATCGGAGATGACATGTCCTATGTAATGAATCCTCGATTGATAAAACGAGAATTTAAACAATTTCCCATACAATTTGTTCTCCTGTATAAACTATAGTACCAGGCACAAGTGTGCATCATGCTCCTCCATCGTCCGAGAGTAAATAAAAATATTGTCAATGAATACTTAGATGAACTTGTCCATGTATTTCCAGAACACCCCATTCATCAAACTCATAAACACTCCTAGGGTCTTTGTCAGTCGAAACAGTAGAATAGTAAAATCATAATGTCCAAACCTCGTCTTAAAGGCGATCTTAGGGACATCATCTTCTTCGATATGTAACTGGTGATACCCTGATCTCAAGTTGATCTTTGAAAACACCATCGCACCTTTCGTGTGATAAAAAATATCATCAATCCTTGGCAACATATATTGATTCTTGATCGTTTCCTTGTTCAATTGATGGTAGTCAATGTAGAGTATCTAGGACCCATCCTTCTTTCGTATGAAAATAACAAGAACACCCCATAGTGACACACTTGGACGTATAAGTCCTAGGTCCAACAACTCCTTCAGTTGAATTCTCAACTCTTGTAACTTCGGGGTCGACATCTGATAAGGAGTTATTGCTATCGGTTCAGTCCCCAGTTTTAGGTCTATGGTAAATTCCAATTCCCTCTCCGACAAAATCCCATGTAACTCCTCAGGGAATACATCCACAAACTATCTCACCATCGGAAGGTGTTCTAGACCTTCCGCTAATCCTTTCTCATTTAACTCAAGGATTGCATAAATATTACATCCCTTGTGCATGCTCTTCTGTAGCTACAAGAAAGAGATGAACCTCAAGGAAATGTCTTGGTTCCAACCTATAATCACATGTCTCTGTCCCTCATCATCGAACAAGATCAATCATGTTTTCTTACAATTGAGTATCACCTCATGTGATTTTAACTAGTCCATACCAATCACGACATCATAAGATCCTATGATCGTGACGTACAGGTTGGCCCTGGTGAAAAAATCTCCTAGGTTAAGGCAGCTCACCTCATAAGGTCAAGCTACCACTCATTACCCGAGCTAAGTATCCCAACTCCCACAAGAGAAAGTTCAGTCAAGATAAATTTCAGCAGCATAACGTTACACAAAAATATGAGATGCATACTCCTCCTCCTCCATCCTTTTTATAGAGTTTTTAAGTAATTAGTTTCTCAAATTCTCATTAAATTCCGTTTCCATTTAATTAATTTCGCAAAACCTTGCCCATACACATGTCACCCATCCCCTAGTTGTTCCAGAAAATCAATTTTATTAATTAATTAAATATTCATATTTCCCTCACCCACCTAAAAGAATTCCTAAAAACGCTCCTCGATGTCCCAATATTCCCTTACAAATCTTAAATGACTTACGCCTAGCTTAATTCCTTTTTAACTAAAAATCAATTTATCAAGTGTAGATAAAACAACGATTTACCCTCTTTTATTTTTAACTAAAAAATAATTTAGCAAATGTACATAAAAACAACCATTACCCCCCTTTTTTAAAAAGTTTAATCCTCCATTATACAATTTTTTTTTTAATAATTAAAGTTTGAATTTCTTTACCCCCTTCTTGTTTTATGTCTAATTATTTTTTTTCAGAGGTTCTGCTTAGACCTAGGTTTTAAATTCACTAGACCGGGTGACATTTTTAAGGGAAAAATTGTTTTTAAACTTTACTTATCATATCATTCATTTTAAGGCCAACTAGGTTTATTCACTTACAAGTCAAAATCGGGACTTGTCCTTTAGGATGCACTACGTGCTCCAAGGGTGTCAGTCGCCTCTTTCTATTTTCCTTGCGCAATGTGCCCTTCAAAACACACTACTTGCTCCAAGGGTGCCACTTGCCTCTTTCCATTTTTCTTGTGCGACGTGCCCTTCAGGATGCACTACATGCTCCAAGGGTGTCACTCGCATCTTGAATGAATTTGCTAGACGTCAAACCCATGGAGTCAATACTGCGCCAACTGATCTTGTGGGAGACTAAGGGCCTCTAAGGAATAAGGCCCCTGCCTTATTGTGCACCCCTTAGAATAATCGTGAGTGACC
>JASDQU010103393.1:273715-286813 GCA_032191745.1 Picea mariana | reverse complement strand
GTAGCACATTTTAGATGCGAAAGGCACATCACATTATAAAATGTTGCTCAAGATGTAGTTTGTAGTATGTACTTTGAAGGCGCTGGATAATGAGAAAACCAACTGCCGTGGATGACATTTTTAGGCGTTCTAACTTCTTGAGTATGGCCATTCACAGTGTGAGCTGGCTTTTAATCTTTTTTTTATCTTTTTATTTTTAAGAACATTTTGGCTTTATATTCTTTGCCGAAGATGGAACGTGGATCTTAAAATCAACGAGGAAATAAAATCACAGGATAGCTTTCTAGAAATGTTGCAAAAATCATATTGGGGAATATATCGCCAAGGGTCTGGAAAGAAACTTATCTGAAATATCAGGGAAAACATTGGAAAATATCTGCAATAATAAACTTAGATCTATTGTCTGTTCCTTGGAAAAGCGTCAAATAACTTTGCTGAATTGAGTGCGCTACTTTGAAGTTTACAGTTGTGTCTAGATAAGAAGATAGAGAAGTTAGGAATCTAAGGAGAGTTCCTCCAAGCAGACTTGTTAAAGAGCGATTGATTCAGTTTCCATAAGGGGATAAAGGGTCTCAAAATGTAACAGAAATGGAGTCATCCTGTACCTCACAAAATGACTAACAGAGCCTTTCCTCCCAAAGCACGAGAAAAACAATGTACTCACTAACAAAGTTTAGAAGAAAGCCATTAATGTCTTTTGTTTTCGGGATATCATATTGGAATACTAAACACTTTCCAAAAAGGCGAGGGTCACATGTGTTTCCTCTTAAGAGGTCACAAGTTCAAATCCAGAAGGGGTAGGGTATGTATCCCTTCGTAGACTTTACCAGTCAAATCGTTGGACGGAAAGGGGTCCCTTGTCCCACAAACAAGAGGGTCTCATACACCAATTTGATGTGGCTTGGCAGTGACCTTATAAATACATTATTATTATTATTATTATTAACTGTTAAGAACAGATAGGATTAAATGATTAAAGGGGTCTCTCCTTATCAAATAGTGGAAGGAATTCCAAGAAATGGGGTCATCCTGTAGTCTAGCAAGATGACTGTCAGAGCCTTTCCTCCCAGAGCAGGAGAAAAACAATGTACTCACTAACAAAGTTTACAAGAAAGACACTAATGACTAGTGATGGCCAGTGATGTCCTTTCTTTCTTGGGATGTTATGTTGGAATACTAAACACTTTCCAAAAAGGCGAAGGACACTGTGTCTTTTTAGTAACCTTTAAGAGCCGATAGGATTAAATGATTAAAAGGGGTCTCTCCTTATCAAACAGTGGAAGGAATTCAAAGAAATGGAGTCATCCTGTGCTGTAGCAAAATGACCATCGGAGTATTTCCTCCCAGAGAAGGAGAAAAACAATCTACTCAGTAACAAAGTTTAGAAGAAAGTCACTAATGATTGGTGATGGCCAGTGATGTCCTCTTTTCTTGGGATGTTATGCTGGAATATTAAAGACTTTCCAAAAAGGCGAGGGTCACTATCTCTTTTTAATAACCTTTGAGAGCAGATAGGATTGAATGATTAAAGGGGGCTCTCCTTATCAAACAGTGGAAGGAATTCAAAGTATATTAGGAGACGCTAAAGTAAAAGAAGAAACTAGCAATCAGGGAAGATGGTAAACAAGAGATGGGACACTAGCCCTAGGATTCTACATGAATGTCTCTTCATTTGCATTAGTTAGTTTCCTTTATGTGCAGATGTGAAGGATTGCATATTTATAGTAAGTTTAAATGTTGGTTGATAATCAATGTTATGATATTCTTTTACGTTCTGTATTGGCAAATAATTGGAATTTTGTATTTAATAAGAAACAGATCAGTGCATCGAATTGCTTAGTTTAAGATTTAAACAGACTGATGTTTATTACTGCTGTATATAATTGCACACGGACACAAGAGTCAATTAGTCATATCATCTATGGAAATATTTCTATTAGGAATCAATTCTGTCTTGCATAAGTATGAACTTCATATGCAAAACTTTATATTCCAAAGATTGTACGGCTGAGTTGTACCCTAAAAGATATATATTAATATTGGCTCCTCATTCAGCAGCTGGAAAGTTATGGTTATGGTGCCTTTAGTTGATTTGATATACGTGAACAAAATGAAACACGATAGTGCTGTATTATTAATTCAAATGGTTAGGTATGTAATCCTTGGTATTTTTCAAGTTATTTTATAATCTGAATATTTACTTCAATCATAGCTTTAAAATATTGTTATTAATCTGATTCAAACTCCTTACATTGTGCTGTGGGTTTATTGGAAAATTCATTTGAGTAGGGGGTTGTTGATATTATGATGATTGACTGAGTTAGTGCATCTTCAATGTCCCAAACTGTTATCCTTATTTTATAATTTTTTTTGTTGTATTTATCATTTCTCTAAATTTGCTTTTTAGAGCAGCTTATATTCTCACTTCCACGATATGAAGCTGTGATTGATGCACTTCCACGATATGAAGCTGTGATTGATGCATACATGAGTTGGTGCATCTTCAATGTCCCAAACTGTTATCCCTATTTTGTAAATTTTTTTGTTGTATTTATCATTTCTCTAAATTTGCTTTTTACTGCATCTTATATTCACTTCCACGATATGAAGCTGTGATTGATGCACTTCCACGATATGAAGCTGTGATTGATGCATGCATGGGAGGTCTAGACTCTTTTAAGGGTGATGATCTTTAAAAACACACGAGTGTTGCTTTTTTTTTGTAAGTCGTGTTGACACGCTTGTAGACAAAAAGCTTGAAAAGATTGGAACTGATGATGCACTTCCTCTAAGAGGGAAGGTATGATATCTAAATTTGCTTTTTACTACATCTTGTATTCTCACTTTCACAATATGAAGCTGTGATTGATGCATACATGGAAGGTCTAGAATCTTTTAAGGGTGATGATCTTTAAAAAAACACGAGTGTTGCTTTTTTTTTGTAAGTCGTGTTGACACGCTTGTAGACAAAAAGATTGGAACTGATGATACACTTGCTCTAAGAGGGAAGGTATGATGCCTGAATTATGTATGCTTTTCTTCTCTTTATGATGCCTGTTATGATTTTAAGGTCCACCTTTCCTTACCATCAAAAGCCTCTTGTTAGAGTTTACTCTGAGTTAATATATTGCATGATGTAGGCTGCCACAGCACAATCTGTTCTTGCATACAAACTATATCAGGAAAATTTCTCTCGCCCTCAATGGGATTTTCTTGAAAAAACAGGGCCCTCAACTAGTGTTAAAAGTCCAGCATATTCAGATACGCTGTATGTTAATCCTCTGATTGGCCCTGACATCTTAAGTGGCATCTTTGTCGGCTAGGCTGGTGCTTGTATTGAATAAGATAGTCGCATTCTCTTTTAGGAAAAACAATTTACTCCCTTGATTGACATCAATGTCTTAATGTGTGTTATGTCCTTTGTTCCTAGGTCACAACAATGCCAGATCAGGCACTCTAGGCATTCATGGACCATGGAAATGTTTCTAGAACTATTGATGCAAATTTTGAAGAAGCAAAGAATGTCTATAACACAATTGAAAAGATAGGAATTGACTGGGCTGAAGTTCGCTCCTTACTGGAATTGGAAGGTGTTGAATCTTTTAAGAAAAGCTTCGATAGCCTTTGTTGTTCTAGAGTCTGCACCTAAGGCTTAGAAAGTACAGTGTCTAGGCATCCGAAAGTGAGTGAAGAGTAAAGAGGGGGAAAAGCTTCAACCTTCAAGAAAGGAAGCTAAGGATGATTTCTAGGTTGTTGTTGTCGCACTTCCAACTGTTCTTGGATGTCTATATCCCATTCAATTGCGGCCCATGAATGTTCAAGTTCTACCCGGGTGGTGGTTGTTTTGAGTATAGTATCGAAAATGTTTAAAGCAATATGTGTTTGGTCCAATAAGCCGGGTTCAATATTAGGTTGTCTTACAACGGGGACAATCATAGAGGAACAAGAAAATTAAAGGAAAGTTTGAAGATTTAGATGCTGTATCAATTTGATCTTATAAAAGAGAGCTTTTGAATCCAATATTAAAGATAAAATGCAAACCAAAGGCCTTTTCCCGTAACTGAGTTATATTTTAAATAAATGGTGTGTGAAATGTGAGAAAAACATTAAGTTGTCTATAACGTGAGGCTCCTATCAAGGGAGAATCTCACCCTGTAAACATAAGAAGAAAATAAGATAAGCATAAATCTGACGAAGCTTAAAATATGACAATTTAGAGGGTTCACAGGTCTTGTACTTGCAAATAGCCGATACAGAGGAAAAACTGTAAATGATATAGACGCCTAAAAATTGATCACCACAGTAGAGGTTTTACTAAATTGCAATGAAACATTCATTAGACATATATAAGCATAATGAAACTGAATATGAAATCACAGAGGAAACAAGCTCATAACACAGTCTTGACAGAATCAGGAGTCTTCGGATTTCTTTGTATTATTTCAAAAAAGAGATAGTCTCTATTACAATCGACCAAAAAGGTTTAGCCTTTTTTCTTTCTTCAAAGTGTGTATTTATACAAATTTCTATATGTTGGAATATCGATCGTTCCAGAGGTTTTCAGTTACAACAAAAGGATATAAAACGTTTCAATTTTTTGTCTTTATCCTTATTTGGTACTGGAAACCTGCCCCTTCGCATGCTTGGTGCAAGTGACGCACTTCTCGACCAGCTAGGATATCAACCTAGAAGGTTCTACTTGATTATTTGCCTCAAAAGTGTAACAATCCTTCACCAATTGTGGCAACTTTCTTTCCACTTGTTGGTCTTTGGCGCTGATAGAACATAATTGTATACTCGGTTTAATTAGTCATTTATCTATTTGGACTATGTCCATCTGGGTTATTTGTGATATTTCAACCAACTCTCTTTCTTCATTTTCCTTGATATTGAGAAGATGCTTGGCTATATTGATCCGTCCCAGTATCTCAGTGCTTCTTTCACCATTGAAACCCAACCAACTCCCCTCTAGAAAACTGAAAGTTACTTCACAAGATTTTCTTACCTCTTTAGCTTGTTGTCTGCCTTCTGATATGTTACACTCCTATTCTTTCAGCAAGATGTTACCTCGAGTCTGCTCCGGAATGGAAAAACTTGAACTACTTCATATTTCCCTTTTTATCGTGGTTATAATAGCCTCTTGGAAAGTAACCCGAGCTGCCCCAACCTCTTTTTCTCTGAGAGAGAGGTTTTCTAGTACTCAATCAATGAGTTGGCAGTTGTTTTGAATCGTTTCCACCTTAACAAGTAGACCTTACTGAGTTGTCGACACTCTTTTTCTGATTTCTATAGCTTGGGATTGAGATATCCCGACATCGATTACCCGGCTTTCGGCAAAGTCTAATTTGGCCTGTAGCTTCCCTATCAATTCTCCTTGTTGGCCTATCTGTATTTGACTAGTCTGAGCCATCAGCTATGTCTATTTGAGATCGGCTTTGAGCCGCTCGATTTCCTTTTGATTAGCTACTCTAGCTTGCTCTATACCTGTATTGGTATGATATTTGGCAACTACCTCTGATGTAGCTAGTTTAGCCTCTAATGTTTTGATCAAGAAATTTTTTCGCTTCAACTAATCCTTTAGGGTCTCGACTGAATATTGGTTGGCTATAGCGAAAGCCTCCAATGTCCCTGCTATTTGGGTTGCAAATTCCTCTTTTTTCATAGCTCTCCCATCAGTTAAAATTTTAAATTTCTTGGGTACCGTACCTTCCTCTTGATAAAGTTCTTGTTTTATGACAGTCTGTCTCTTCTTATCGAAGAAGAATTCATTCGAAGGTAGCTCTTCCATAGTTATGGGCATTAAATCTTCACCGAAAATCCAACCTGCGTCTGGGATCCCGACTGTAGGGGGGTAACAAAAACGATGTGATTGTTGATCTTCTTAGATGATTTCCCCAGAGTAACAATCGAGGTTGGCTTGCTTGGAGGGTTGGGAGTCTCGGCTTCTTGTTTCGGGCTCCCAGTTTGCTCTTTCTTTTCCTGGTGTTCTTCTTGGTCGGGTGCTGAATATTTGGAGCCCTCGGCTTTCATTTGCTGCACCTCTACGGTCGTTGGGTTCTGACCCTATAATACTGGAGGAAGGCAGCTCCGTCGGTGTTCTTGGAATTTGAAAACATCGTCCCTCTCTTCGGGCGACAGAGCTTGTATCCGACCCAAAGCTTCGGCATAAGATCTCGCGCCTTGGAAAATATCATCATGAGGTGAATTCTTGTGTTCAAATATTTTAAGGCCACAACTAGCCATGTGATTACTCATGACCCTGTGTGGGTTGTGTTTCTTGAATTCAATGTGGACCAATTTAATATCTTCCAAGGCTACTGTCTCGACCTTTGCATGCCTGAAATCTAATAAATAATAGGTATTCAAATGAATGGGGAAAGGTGGCCATACCTTCTTCGAAAATCCTTTAAGCTCTTTGCTTATGCCACCAATCACGGTTTGCCTAGTGATTTCGCGACAAGCCAGCCTATCGGGTATAAATAATGGTAAAGCATGTGGAGGAAAAGAGGCACCAAAAATCCTGATCTATGAAAATTCTTCCTCCACGTACTAGTCAACCACGCTGCCCAAATTGGCCATGACGCTATCTAAGATCCTAGGGAGTGGATTACCGAAGATGGTGACATGCATCAGTACCATTACCCAATTGAAAATTTCGTATATGAAATCCGTAGCCTTATCGTCCCAAAGCTTTGAATGGTAGACATGGATAGGCTCAGCATCAGATGGAGCCCAGCTCCAACTCATTAAGGGAAAAGGTGTCATAAAACACACGACGTCCATCATGTATGCGGACATAAAAAATGAAGTGGCCTTCCCACTCTCCCTCTACGTCCGATATTTTGTAATCCGACTGGTTAGACTATCTGACAACAGTTTGGCCTAGTTGAAGGAACAACCTTCAGCGACCGTATGCATCAGAGGCACCCACAGGAGGAAAAAATGTGTGGTGTCCTCTCTCCCATACAATCTACAGGTCATCACTGCTATGTATTTGAATTGTGGTTCCAAGGAAGATATGGAATAAAATCCGTTACTATCCACCCTGAACTTCGCGAGGTGTGAGACCCAATCCTTGATCAAATCAGATAATCTTTTGCCATATTTCTCACATTCCTTCTGTTTAAAACTTTCCAGAAACTTGACATTGTATCTGAAGTTCGGCGTGGATGAAAATTTGTACATCGCCTGTAAGTGTTCTAGTCTAAAGGTCCCAATAGTGACCTTTTGCTCGCTGACGATGGTTCTGGTTGGGATATCTACATGATCTAACGCCCATTAGATCTTATCATAGTAAGGAAGAAGACGTGTCCTAGCCGCTACTTTATGCATCCCTGCTTGGGCGACAATCTTGTATTTGGTGGCCAAGTTGTCATTCTCATTATCACTAGAATCGCTTGAACAGTTCACCAGTTCGAACTACAGAACCATAGAGATGTATGACCAGCTTCTGATAGAATCAACACTTTGGGGTGAAGTATCAAAAACATTATCTGAGTCTTGCCCTGAACTCTCAGCACTTGCCTTGGATGCTTTTTGTGGGGCCATGACATGGGATTGTGACTTAGATATCCTGTAGTAAAAATCTGTATACATACAGAAATTAGCCTGACCATAAAAGCTTATTTGCACAAGATAGAAATGAAATTTGAAAATACTGAGAGAAAGAACTCTATATTTCAATCATTTAAAACTCTGGCATCCTTATGAACAGAATGGTCAAATCATTTTTTTGGGAAAGATTTTAGTAATAAAAACAATATCTTTACCTATCACTTTGACTTATTTCAAATAAATGCCATAAATTTTGATGGGTCGTGATACAAGTTGGTGAAAAACATTTAAATTTATCCCGTAGATGGTGCGTGTTGAAATTTGTGTTGAAATTTATCCTTCGAGCCCCTAAAATCTGCGATCGCAATGATTAGATCTAGTTAAGCAAGAATGTAAACCAGATTAAGTGTTTAATTAATCATGTTTTAATTAATATCATGACTTCGCGACTCAGGGCTTCGAAGGTATAGTTTTCGAGAGGAGGGTATGCCAAGTCGTGAAATCCCGAGATCGCGATGATGTGATCTAGTTAAACCAGAAGGTAAACCGGATTAACTGTTTAATTAATTAATATTTAAGTAATATCGCAACTCGGAGTTTCAAAGGTATAGCTTTTGGGAGGAGCGTATGCCGAGTCGCGAAATCCCAACAAATTTTAACCATGGTCAAAATTCTATTCACCCCTGACACTAACCTGGGTAACTTATGTAAATGTCTCACGATTTCGCCTATTGGAGTTATGATGGTAAGGTTTTTGGAGAGAGTGAATGCCGAGACGCGAAACCCCGATAGCACTTGACTAGGGTTTAAGAAACTTTAATCCCGACTTTAACCTGAGGTAAGCTTTTTTTAAATCTTTTCACAACTTCGCGCATCGGGGCTTGTAAACCATGTGACTTGTAACTCCTGAAGCACGATATCCCGAGGTACAAAAAGTGAAAACTCTCGTTTAACGGTTAAAGGTAGTAACTTAGGAGTATAACGGCCCTCACCACTTCACATGTCGAGACTACTGAGATTTTTTAGTGAGTAAATGTCGCAAAGTAAAAGACAACTTAAAGACCACCCTTGATTTTAGGAATTACATTTAAATCAGTTGAAAAAGGCAGCTCCAACAACCTTCTTGTTAGTCCTGATGGAAAAGCAGATTTGCTTAAAAGGGAAAATTAATAGATTAGGGTCTTATTTATATCAGTCTGGACAACAGTGTTTGCAGATGGTTGGTAAGGTAATGTCAACACGACTAAAATGACATAATGAATTGTGATTTTGTCAAAGTATATGGAGTTGTTTAATTAGCTTACTATGAACAATTGTAAGAGTGGACCAAAATATCCAGTGCTTATATTGCATGATGTATTGGATGTTACATGCAAGGGCTACTATGAGAATTACGAGCTCGCTTTCATCAAAGCTTATCCAACAAAGTGAAATATGAGAATTATCAGCTTGGTTTCATCAAAGCTTATCCAATGAAACAAAAAATAGATTGACCATCATCATTATCTAAGAAACAAAATCCCACGTCATTTCGACATATACACCCATTACCATAAACTTTTGATTCCCGAGTTGTGCACTGTACCATTAATTCATTAGATGAGAACTTCATAATTTTTTTTGAATAAGATTGCCAATAGGAAACTTTTTACCTTGTGAATAAATATCTATCTTTCTATTTTAATTTCATTTTTTCTTATCTATTTTCCATGTTATCAAATTCTTCAACTATTTTTTATTTCAATTACTGATTAAGTCACTGTTTTTTTTTTATATTTTTCTTGTAAAATTTGTTGAAAGTGATTAGGAAAGTTTTCTTTATAAGCCTTAAACAATCTTCGGCTTTTTCTTTTTGTTTTATATATATAACTCAGATGGTAATGGTTTTATTTCTTTTAGTTTTTGATAGTTCATCAAGAATACTATAATTCTCCTATTATGTAGAATTTAATGCTTCAACATGTGCAAATATTTTTTTAATTCATAATGCTTTATTTTTGGTGTTTAAATCTAATTTTAATGTAAACAGATAACCTCTTGAGTCTTAGGTTCATATAAAAGAATGTCTGTCCTCCGCGGGAAAAATATGCTGCAGTGTTGTTCACATGTTTTACTTTGTTATTCAGAAGCATGTGATATGTTTCGGCCCATATATTTTGGCTAGTTGCAACTATTACAGAAGGGGCTATACGCACAGAAATTGGTGGTTAATTCTATGATGCAACAGGTGTAAGGTACCCTCTTGTGAGCCCAGATTTGTTGTTAGGCAGTGGTGGTGATCATCGTTATTAGGTACCCTCTTGTGAGCCCAGATTTGTTGTTAGGCAGTGGTGGTGATCATCGTTATTTTCTAGTCTAGGCTCTTTGGCCGCTTAAAAAAAAAGGCTTCGTTATTTACAAACTTTTCTGCTGTGCTGAAGTAGAAAAATGCTTTCTACATTTTTGGATTCGGTAAATAAACATGCGCATAAGAAAAAGAGAATCTCATTTCAATGAATGATCAGTGTGGCTTTAGAGGCCCTAAGTTGTAGTGAAAGTAGTGGAAGAACAGAGAAGCATTTGCATTTTGCCTTGAAATCAAATAACTCCAAACTTTGCGGTATCAATATTTCAACAAGGAGATGAAATCTAAGAACATGTTATAATTAAAAAAATATTTGAGCTATTACCAATATGGCTTGATGAAGACAACACTTGAGCTATTACTTGACTGTGTGTAGGGATGGAGGAAGTCTAGAGTTTGCATACAACTTTTCGTTTAAATTTGTGAACTCTATTAGGAGGTAAGCTATTGCTTGTTTGTGAAGTTAGTTTGAAGAAAGAAGGTAATCCAGACCTAGAAATGAGAAGAAACTGTCATCCTTCCTTGACCTGTGCTTTTATTGCTCCTTCAATTTGAAGTTCATATTTTATTTGGTAATGACTTGTTAATGGCTTTGAAGTTGAGCGAATTGTGCAGGCAGAGGTATAAAATCTATCAATTCTGTACCTAAACAGATTCGTCGTATACCGAAACAAATTCGTCATGATGCATTACTATGTCATTCCTGCATATATCTTAATGCAGGATACTAGATATCGTCATGATGCATTACTAGGTCATTCCTTCATATATCTGAATGCAGAATACTAGATACTGCTTTCTTGTAGGAAGATTGCAGCAGAATCAGCAGTAGCAAAAGTAGGATATTTCATCATTGAGATTCTTTAAAATTTCCAAATCTAAATGTTGTACTAGATTAGAAGAGTGAATCTTATTTTCATGGTGTAGACCACTGCTACCTTGAATTTGATGTTCTGATCCACATTTTCAATGTGAATAATTGATCAAATAAGGTAATTTTGAATTATAATGTATAGAACTAATAAGATGACATTGTGTCTCTCTAAATAAAGAATGGTGTCTCCCCAAATCTTGCAGCAGTTTGAGCATCTAAGATGAAAGTCTCTTAGTTTCCATGATATAAAGTTGGATCTGAAGATGGCCAGTCTCAATTTAGAGTTGGTGGAAACAAACCTATAGCTTGTAAAAGGAAATTTTTGTACAGAAAATCAGCTAATATGCTTTGGGATTGTACTAGATCATGGAGGAAGGAAATAGATAATTTAGAGTGAAAAAAATTCATATGTATTAAGAAAGTGAAATTTTGATCTTCTTTCCACTAAAATTTAAATATAAACTTGAAGATAACATATATATGAAATTAAAAACAGTTTGTTATCATATATAAAATGCACAGTCATGTACATCATATAATAAATGTTGGTAGTTGTTCAGGTTAGAAATAAAATTGGTAAGTCTAAACAAAATTAAACCACAAGTATAAATGTGTCTATTATAAGCTTTGGTAGGTAGCTGGATTGGATGATCTTCCCTGAGTGCTAGCGAGCATCAGGTTGGTGGTTTAACTCATTGGGCAGCCACTCGTGAGTTGACTGCAATGCGATATCTGGATAAACCGGTTCTGTCCTCTACTTGCTTGAGGAGTGAGTAGTATTGTAATTTTCTCCTTGGGTTGTGTGGGGGTGTGCGTGGTTTGGATTTGCATTTGAACTTGGTGCATTTCCCTTTAATAGGTCCCCATATGCCCAAAAGAGACTAATTCTTTCAATGTTGGAAAAAAATTGTGACCGGGTAAAAAAAATTGTGGGTGTCTTACAAAAATAGAAAATAAGACCATGCAACCTTTATATGATAAAAATAGGTTAATCTACCAATAAAAGATATCTAAAATGAGCAAATCTATGTAATAAATTAAATGAAAATCATTGTTGAAGGTCAAAAGTATACTGAGCCTTTTCTTAGCTTCAAGGGCACTTTAGTTTATTGAGCACACATTTGTATGAGTTATGGCAAAAATTGTTCATTAACGTTCATAGATTTTAATTATTAAAGGGTGTTTACACAATTGATTATATATTGAGATGTAGTAGAGCTAGGAAGAGGTATGTGTAACATCCCGCTCTGGCAGGCACTGAGCGAACTTATTCTTTTGCTGCATTGACATAGGCAAGTGTTATTGACTCGGTTTTCCTAAGTGTGCATGATTTTGGAATTCAAGGATGCAGAGGCATCGATGGAACCACCTAGACTCTGGATCAAGTCAGGGAGTGGACTATTGGGGTTGATTGTTGTATATATGACATTTGTGCATATGATTAGATTATATGATTATGGATATATTTTTGACATGATTCATTGATGATGCATGATGTTGATAGCTTGTCGACTAGACTCACATGTAGAGAAGAGGGGTCACGCACGACTACCAGAGACGTTGAGGGAGATGTGTGGACAACATCCCTACCACAGCCTACTAGCACTCCCATCGTGGCTCGAACTGTAGGTTAACGACTACCTAGTTCAAGAAGATCCACGATGTTGTGAGGGGCGACGACGACAGTTGCTCACAATGATTTTAAGGGGCGCACAATAAGGCAGGGGCCTTATTCTTTAGAGGCCCTTAGTCTCCCACAAGATCACCTGGCAGAGTATTGACTCCAAGGGGTTTTGATTTCTACCAAGTCAGTCAAGAAGCGAGTGGTACCCTTGGAGCACGTAGTGCATCCTGAAGGGAACGTCGCGCAAGGGAAAAAAAAGAGGTGAGTGGCACCCTTGGAGAGCGTAATGCATCCTGAAGGGCTCGTCGTGCAAGGGAAACAGAATGAGGCGAGTGCACCGTTGGAGCATGTAGTGCGTCCTAAAGGGCACGTCATGCAAGGGAAACTGAATGAGACAAGTGGCACCCTTGGAGCATCTAGTGCTTCCTGAAGGGCACATCGCATTGTTAATTAATAAATGGATGAAGCTAGATGACCTTAGGATGAATAAGTGATAAGAAAAATTTAAAACAATTTCCATAACAAAATGTTGGCCAATCTTGAAAATTAAAATCTAGTTCTAAGTGAAACTTGCGGTAAAAGAAAATTATTTATGTAAAAATAAAAATAAAAATAAATAAATAATGATGATAATCATCACTAATCATGTGTGAAGAAGGGGGGTAAGTAATTAATTTAATTTATAAAAATATTTTGGGGGAT
>JASDQU010103393.1:248763-264497 GCA_032191745.1 Picea mariana | reverse complement strand
AAAAAAACAGTCTACCGTCCACAAAAAATAATACTTTTCCATAGACGAGAGAAACTCTAGCCGGACAAATCTCAACAATCTCCTCTATAAACCATTTTGAAGTAGCATACTGGTCATTGAGCGTTACCAACCCGCCCTTCCTTCCACTACTTCCTGCATCAATAGGAACGACCAACGGTAACAGATTAGCACCGGTAACTTAGACATAGGAGCAAGTTACGAAATAAGGTACAAAATAAGGAGGGAAATAAGGAGCGAAGGCTTAGAATGTCTTGGATTGTACCTTTCCCAGTCAGTTGCCAACTCATTTGCCTAGTCAACTGACAACTCATCTAACCTGTGGAACTCTGACCTCTCGAATTACACCGACTAGAACTATGACCTCTGGAACTACGCCCTGTGGAACTATGACCTCTGGAGCTACGTTCTATGGAACTTTGACCTGTGGAACTATGCCCTTTGGAACTATGACCTCTAGAACTATGCCCTATAGAAATATGGCCTCTGGAACTATGACCTTTGGAAGTATGACCTACAAAATTATGACTTGTGGAATTGACCTGTGGAACTATGACCTATGGAACAATGCCCTCTGAAACTTTGACCTCTGGAACTATGGCCCGTGGAACTATAACCTATCGAATTGTGACCTATGGAGCTATGCCCTCTCGAACTATGACCTCTAGAACTATTCCCTATGGAACTATGACCTATGGATCTTTGACTTGTGGAACTACTCCCTCTGGAACTACTCCCTCTGGAACTATGACCTGTGGAACTATGACCTATGAAATTGTTCCCTCTGGAGCTACGCTCTCTAAAACTACATGTGGAACTATGACCTGTGGAACTCTGACCTCTAGAGCTACACCCTCTGGAACTATGACCTATGGAACTATGATCTCTAGAGCTACACCCTCTGGAACTATGACCTCTAGAACTATGCCATTTATAACTACGCCATATGGAACTATGACCTCTAGAACTAAGCCATATAGAACTATGACCCGTGGAACTATGATCCATGGAAATGTGGCCTCTAGAACTACGCCCTCTGGAATTAGGCCCTCTGGAACTATGACCTCTGGAACTAGACCTCTTGAACTATGACCTCTAGAACTATGACCTATGGAACTGTGACCTATGGAACTATGACCTCTAGAACTACGCACTATGGATACACTTCTATTAGAGCCATTATGTCCCTTTTTGATTCCATGTGATGGAGTTTACATTAGATGGATGTAAAGACCACTTTTCTCAATCAAGTGATTGAAGAAGAAGTGTACATTGAACAACCTCAAGGCTTTGAGGTACATCCCAGAGACACTCATGTTTGCAGATTAAAGAAATCCATGTATCGAATCAATCAGGCTCCAAGAGCTTGGTATGCCCGAATTGACAGTTACTGAATAAGACTTGGTTTCTCTAAGAGTCATGCATATCCAAATATCTACTACAAGGTTGTGAACAATGCACCTATGATTCTACTGTTGTATGTTGACGATTTATTCTTGACAAGTACATAGTCTGTCATCACCCAGTGTAAGAAGGAGTTAGCTTCTGAGTTTGATATGAAATATCTTGGTCTCGTGCATTATTACTTGGGACTAGAAGTATGGAAGAAGTGTGGTGAACTATTCCTTAGACAAGGAAAGTATGCAGTAAAAATTCTTCAGAAATTTGGAATCATGGATTGCAAATCCATGTCCACTCTTATGACCACAAACATAAGAAAAGTAAGAGACTCAGATTTTGATCCAGTAGATTCGTCCTTGTATCGACAATTGATTGGGTCATTGATGTATCTATTTAATAATCGACAATATATTTACTTTGTTGTACAAACACTTTAATAAAGTTCCAGGTGGAACCCATACATGAGCACTGGATCACTAAAAATCATGTTCTAATATATATTCATGAGAATTTAAAATATTGTTTAAAATACACCTCAACCAGTGATGTTAAACATCATGGATTCACATATTCAGATTGGGTAGGGAGTTTGGAAGACAGGAGTACCTCAGGGATGTGTTTCAGCTTGGGCTCTGCTATGATATCATGGGCTAGTAGGAAACATAAGTATGTCACACTCAACACTGCAGAAGAATAATATATCGCAACATGTGAAGCATGTACCAAAGCAGTATGGATGAGGAAACAGATTTAAGGACTATTTGATTAGGTACCATAATCGACTATAATATATTGTGACAATCAAAGGTATTAAGATATCAGAACACCCAATGTTTCATGACTGATCGAAACATATTTATATCAAATACTAGTTTATTCGTGAGAAATTCTAGGAAGGAGAAGTGACAGTCTAGTATATATCCACAGATGGGAAGGTAGCATATATTTTGACAAAGTGTCTATCCAAAATAAAGTTTTCATACTTAAGGGACAATACGGGGCTTGTGGAGATAACTCCCTTAGTTGAAAGGGAAGAAATGGCTCCCTAGGTTGGGAGGGAGCACTGATATGTTATTGATATATGCACAGTCATTTTTCATTTTGGAAAATGGTCCAGGTTGGGCAGTCATTTTCCAGTTCAAAAAATGGTTCAGGTTGGGACGTCACTTTCCAGTCCAGAAAGTGGTCCAAGATATATGACGGATGGTCATTTTACAACTGAAAAAATGGTCTAGAATGGACAGTCATTTTCAAAACAAAAATGGTTTGATAGATTGTTGATGTACCATAGACAGTGATTCCCCTTGTGGCCAATGTGGGAGAATGGTCTAGGACAATCATTCTCCATGGAAGTCACTTTGAGAAGTGTTCAAGAAAAATGGTTTGCCTCTTTGGGCAATCATTCTTTTGAAGTTCACAATTGTGATCAATTTCAAAGAATGGTCTGATATAGGAGGTTGGTGCAAGATAATCATTTCCATAGGAAATAGTCTGTACAATCATTCCCTATGGCAGACTCATTCTCTCCAGGTTTCACTCTGATTAGTGCTAGAACAATGGCCCAGTTAGGTTGAATGGTCTAAGTTTAACAATCAGGGATAGTCATTCCCTAGGGTAGACTCGTTCTGTCCAAGTTTCACTATGATTAGTGCTGGAAGAATGGCCTAGTTAGGATGATTGGTCTAGGTTCATAAATGAGGGACAATTATTCTTCTATTCTTCGGAAGAATAGTGCAGATAGCCCATGGCTGATGTTTAACTTTCTAATGACAGATGCTCTTCCAGATCTCACAGATGTGAGTGGAAGAATGGCCTAGATGACTCAATTTGTATCATGATATTGTTGATATCATATGATATGATTATTGTAGAGATTGTATATCTATGGACAATAGTTGTATGCTGTTGTGGTGGATTTGATCCACTCGTAGTGACTGTGTGTCACTAGTTAGTAGAAATGTGATACTAGGAGTGGTTGTGTACCATTGGATAGTAGTTGTATACTACTACAAATAGACACAATTGTGTTTTGTTGGATGGAATTGTTCGATTTCCATGGAGACTATCTAGTTGGATAGTGATGATGGTGCTCATGATTTGATCATGAGATAGCCTATGTGGCTATGATGATTCTATCGATTGAATGGTTTGTTTTTTATCAAAACCATTTCCTTTAATTCCTACCTAGATAAGTGGGAGTGTTGATAATTATAGTAGTTGCATGAGGTATTAACCTCTACTTGTAACCTTGATGAGACCATCTTATCTCTCCAAGCATCACAAACCATCAATTTGATGAGGTTGTGGTGGACCAAATATTTCTCCTTTCCTTTCTTAACTTTTGTACTCATTTCCGTTAAGGACTATAGTAGAATGTAAGGAATTCTCATGTTGTTTACCAACCTTTCTTTGATAGCTATTTGTATGTACCTATGGAATTTGAAATTTCCTTAGAATTAATTGGCTTGAGTTCTTGTTGTGCATTTGATATCATGTGTGCATTCACACCTACATGGATATGACCATGTATAGCTTGATTTACTCATGTTTAATCGTGTAGTTGTAGACCAAACACCATTATAAGTGTAGGACCCTTCTATCCTACAAATCCACCACGTTCAATTCAAAGTGTTCCTTGAATGGGTCTAAGAGGCCATTTTTGTGTGTGTTACTTCTAGTGTCACTATTCAAGTTGCATCAATGCCCATCCTTGATTAAAGTTTGAAGTGCTAAGTGAAAAGTGGTCATTCTAATCCTCCCTTATTTTTATTTTGAAGGATTCATTTCAGATAGGATGATAGGAAGCACTAGAATAAGGTTCATTTGAATTGACAAGTTTTCCTAGATGTGAAAATGTCTTTAAAATGGGTTGAAATCCTTTCGTTTTAACTTCAAAGTGGCTTGATCACATTCTTCTTTGAAAGAGTCTCGATGGTATCATTGTTATCTATTGAATGTTTTTTTCAAGAATCTTGATAGTCTATCGAAGAGGATCAATAGCCTATCATGGACTTTTGAAATATATTCTTTTGAAGAGGCTTGATGGCCTAGTGGAGACTTCCAAAATATGTTTTTTTGAAGAGGCCCAATGGGCCTATTGGGGAATTTTCAAAGATGTTCTTTCAAAGAGGCTTGATGGCCTACTGGGGACTTTCAAAAGATGTTATTTCAAAGAGACCCAATGATTTATCAAGGACCTTCGAAAGATTCTCTTTCAAAGAGGCCTAATGGCCTATTGGGAATTTTTGGAGGATGTTCTTTCAAAGAGCCTTGATGCAATATTGGGTACTTTTAAAAGATGCTATTTTGAAGAGGCCCAATAGCCTATCAATAAATTTTAAAAGTTGTTCTTTCGAAGAGGCCCAATGGCCTATCAGAGACTTTGGAAAGAATTTTCTTCAAATATGCCCAATGGTGTGTATGCATGGGGGGGTGCATGTATTTAAAAGATATTGATGGCCTTTCCATTAGGTAGATATTTAGAAAGGGGTGTAACTTTCAAAGAGGGACAATGACCCCATATATATATATATATATATATATAGAGAGAGAGAGAGAGAGCCGTCAACCCTCTTTGAACGATCTATCCCATGGAAAATCCATTAGTCTCCTTCAAAACACATGCACCATCATGTGTGTATGTGTGTGATGTTCAAAAGAGGACTCAAATAGCTTGATGGGATTTCAAATGGGCTTTGCATGTGGTCTTCGACCCATGCAACAAAAGGGGTTAGTTTTAATAGAAATAATTATAGGAATACAAGAGATTAATCTTGATGAAAAACATAAATATCCCCCGTATCCCTCTATATGGATGAAAGTGGGAAGGCATATGACAAGTACCTAATCATAGCCACACTCTCAATATTTTGAAGAGTAGGTTCTAAGAGAAAGATTGGATAGGATGTATTACTTTTAATTTTAAGATTATAAATTTAAAATCTTTTTGGATTTTCTTGCTCTTCATCCAATATTCTCTAGAGATGTTGTATCTTAATAAGTAGACTAATAAGTGTCTCAAATATGAATTTATCTATTTCCTTCAATAATAAATCTATCGATTAATAATTGTTCTCAATACCAAAATAGGCTTTCCATTCTCCGTTAATCCTTTTCTCAATGCTATAGTTAGAATTAAGCTTATGATGAAGGTAAATTCCAAGATACTTGTATGAATTAACTTCCACTAAGTTGTTATTGTCATACACAACATTAGTGTAAGTGATCTTCTCGGATTTTATTATCATAACCTTGTCTCATAAGTATTTACTAACATACTGATGATAGAATATAAATCTTTGAGAATTATTAATTTCTTGTGTGTGTGATGTTCAAAAGAGGACTCAATGAGCTCGATGGGATTTCAAATGGGATTTTTATGTGGTTTTCGACCCATGCAACAAAAGGGGTTAGTTTAAATAGAAATAATTATAGGAATACAAGAGATTAATCTTGATGAAATATAAATATCTCCACTATCCCTCCATATGGATTAAAGTGGGCATGTATATGACAACTAGCTAATCATAGCCACACTCTCAATATGGTGAAGAGTAGGTTCTAAGAGAAATATTCGATAGGATGTATTACTTTTAATTTTAAGATTATAAATTTAAAATGCTTTTGGATTTTCTTGATTTTAATCTAAGATTCTCTAGAGATGTTGTAGCCTAATAAGTAGACCAATAAGTGTCTCAAAGAGGAATTTATCTATTTCCTGAAATAAGAAATCTATTGATTAATATTTGTTATCAATACCAAAATAGGTTTTCAATTCTCCATTAATCATTTTCCCAATGTTATAGTTCCAATTAAGCTTATGAAGAAGGTAAATTCCAAGATAATTGTATGAATTAACTTCCACCAATTGTTAGTGTCATACACAACATTAGTGTAAGTGATCTTCTTGGATTTGATTATCATAACCTTGTCTCATAAGTATTTACTAACATACCAATGATAGAATATAAATCTTTTAGAATTATTAATTGTTTGTCAAGGTTAATGAGGCACCTTGCTAGAAGAACAATGTTGTCAATGTAACGAAAAAAATGATGAATATTCCAACAAAAGTAGTGTCAGTGAAACTATTTCTTTCAAACATACCTTTAATTTATCAAAATAAATGCCAAAAAGGGTAGGAGAATAGAGACAACCTTGCTTAATCATTATGTTCAAGTTCCAAATAATATATGATCAACCAAATCTCCAACAAAAAAAAATCTTCTAAGAAACAATGGCATCGTAAGGTGCTTTAAACTATCAAAAAATGGTTACGTCGGGAGAAAAAATCGTGGTCAAACAATATTTCAAACAAAAGGATTGTTAGGTAGCTAGAGAGGTAGTGGGGAGGCCCAGAGGGCCCATAATGATAAAAGTGGAAGCCATTCAATGTAAGGTGGACTAGATACACTATATTATTAAATAAGGTCCACTATGGTAGTTAGATATAATAAATGTAAGAGAACTTCTTAGAGGGTTCTACTTCTAGAAGATTAATCCTATAGAATGTTCTTAGGTGATGGTAGCACTATATAAAGGGGTTCAATAAATGTAAGGAGAAATGAAGAGAAATATTGTATTTGGAGCAGTATCTGAATAGGAGGATGCCCCGTCGAAGAGGCAAGTAAACATGAGAGGATCCCTTCCATAATAGGATCCATTGTACGGTGTTTTCCTACCTCAAGGGTTTGATAGTAATAAAGGATATTTTGCATAGTGTTCTCATAAATATGTTGTGGTTATTTTGTATTCAGTATTTGGTACTTAATAAGTGGTATCTGAGAACTTTTCTTAGCAGACATTGTGGGAAAATATTTTCTATTTTTACAAAAAAACATTTCAGAGAAGAAAAAAGAGGGTTGCGACATTCCATAATTTTTTGGTATATTTATGTTCAAAATTTGCAAAAATAGGTTGTATATATGATTTCCTCTCAGAGAAAAACCCAAGTTGAAAAAACAAATCGTCTGAAATAGAGTCCGAGAAATCAAGATATTGAAGTTTTAAAATCTGCAAATTTTTAGGGTTTTTTCCGCGGACGACGACGCGATTTATTTTTATTTTTGTAGCAACTCAAGGCAATATATTCTCAAAAACATTACATATCTGAGTTCCTCTCACAATTTCATCCAATTTCAAAAAAAAACATCAGCCAAAACAGAGTCCAAGAAGTGAAGTTATGACCATTTTAAATTCAATAGTTTTTCAAGGTTTTTCCAGAAAACGCCATGATTTTATGCAGTAATATATTCTTCTATCTTTTGGGTTTTTTCGTGATGGCGAAGGGACTGCAGAGTTCATAAATTTTCATAGGGTGTTCAAATTTCTATTTCTTCTCAAACCCTCAAAGAAATTCTACATATTACAGAAGCATTCAAAGCCCCATTGTTTGATACATTGAATGACAGATTGGATGACTTTGTAGATGGCCTCATAGACGACCTCAATGATAGTTTTTGTAGTATTCAAGATTCATTGGATAGAATGTAGGAGATATTTCTTATGGAAGACATAATGGATGAATATAATCAAGAAATGTATGTTTGGTATGATTTTGAGGCCGATTACGATGATTGGTATATGGATAGTTGTCATTTATGGGATGAAAACCACTTCCATATTTTATTTGATGACTCTACTCCACCTTCTATAGAGAACATCAATGTTCCACATCAGGAGCTAGCTATGATTACCAACGTCGAACCTGCATATTCTACAATGGTAGTGTTCCTTCCAGATTAAATGTTGACCCTTTCCCACTATGTCATTAGATATTCTTATTTGGATCCACATGATAGGTGTCAGTATTCGGAGAGTCATTTTCAGTTGGTTATTGGGTGTCAATATATTTTGTGTGGAGTTCACATGAGCACTTGGACATGGGACCCTAGTTTACAATGGCGGTTGGACTGCTTCAACATGGTGGATTTGATTTCTTAATGGGACCCTAGTTCTCTAGTATACTTCATAACTATGGTCCACACTTATCCACAGGACCCTCGTATATGGTTGTACATCAAGCATTGAGGAAAACACTTTTATAAGGGGGATGGAATGTTAGGTATCTAGAGAAGTAGTGTGGGGGGCCAGAGGGCCCATAATGATAATAGTGGAGGCCATTCAATGTAAGGTGGACTAGGTCCACTATATTACTAAATAAGGTCCACTCTGGTAGTTAGATATAATAAATGGATAGTTAGATATAAAAATGTAAGAGGAATTTCTAGAAGGTTATACTTATAGAAGATTCCTCGTCTAGAATGTTCTTAGGTGATGGTGGCACTATATAAAGGGGTTCAAAAAATGTAAGGGGACATGCAAAGAAGTATTGTATTTGGAGCAGTAGCTCAATAAGAGGATGCCCTCTCGAAGAGGCAAGTGAACAGGACAGGATCCGTTTCATAATAGGATATATTGTATGGTGTTGCCCTACCTCAAGGGTTTGATAGTAATAAAGTAGATTTTGCATATTGTTCTTGTATATCTATTGTGGTGCTTGTGTATTCAGTATTTGGTACTTAACAAGGATTTCCCTAGTAGAAGATACCACATGGAAGTTTGGAAATATATCAATGCAACACCATAGCCTACTAGATATTTGAGAACAATTTTTTTTCAAAGGGAAAAGTATGTTATTTACCTCCTTAATGATGAGAAATAAGATTAAATAAGGTCAGAATCAACAAATAAGGCCCATATTGTTGATTAGAATTATTAAGCAATAATTTAGTCAATCATATTCCATTACGTAAAGAACAAAACATCTTTAGTTGGATGAAGAAGGACAAGTGCAATTGGAACTAGCATCCTTGAAGGTCATATAAGGGAACTTTGGGGTTAAGGTACCTTATCCAATGGAAACAATTCCTAGGACATTAGGAGTTTGAATAATTTTTGGTGCAATTCCCAAGTCTACCCAAGTTTGGAGGGAAACGCTTTTTCAAAGAGCCATTTAATCTTGGAACAAATTTTATTTTGGTTATCAAAATCTGACAATATCGGAAGTGGGAATTTCCATCTTACCAGAACTCTAATTAAATTTTCAACTATTTGGGTTGATTTGAGTTGGACAAAAGATTTAAAACCATTGTTCTACCATACACAAAACTTAGATCATAGTGGAACTCTAATCAAACTTAAAATTTCTCTAGAATTCTTATCAAATTTATTGTAAAAAAATGAGTGTTTTGTTATAAATTAACTGACTCCCTTTTTCAAAAGACATCAACATCCTATGCACCTTCTTAATGATCACTGGTAATTAACTACAGTAATAAAATACRGTCCATATTTTTAGTTAGGTAGTGATCAAACAAGGATCCCTTTGCCTCATATGTACAAAAATAGTATGACAAAATCATATGTACATACAGAGAACAAGACCTCGCACTGATGAGCATAATATATATAAGAAAGCAAAAATACTAAGGGAATATCATATGTACARATAGAGATCATATGCACAAGCAATTGATTGTAGAAGTATATTTGGTAAGTTTTATAAAATAAACGCATACAATATTGTGTATATATTTGGTAAGTTTTATAAAAGAAGAAACACATACAATATTGTGTATATATTTGGTAAGTTTTATAAAATAAGAAACACATACAGTATTGTGTATCTCTAGACCTTTGGAAAAGCTTGTAATATTTCATAAAAAAAAAATTTGAGACCCAACCTTTTTCCCATAACCGATTCGAGCAAATCAACTAAATATTTTCTCAAAAGTTACAACAAATCAATTATATTCATTCTGCGGAAAATCAACTATATTTATGCTTTAAAAAGTCCAACCAAATCTAAAAAGTTCCAACAAATCAGAAAAATTTATTCCACAACAAATCAACTAAATTTCTGCTAAAACATTCCAACCAAATTTTTGCTAAAAAGTTCCAACAAATCAGCTAAATTCATTCCATAGCAAATCAACTAAATTCTTCTAAAATATACCAATAAATCAGTTGAATTCATTCCATAGAAGAATAGCATTAGGCATAACATTTTCTCTACACACGCACTCAGAGCCTTCAGAGTAAAAGTTTTATACCACGTAACTTTTCAATTTGTTGAATAAGAGTTGAAATGGATGCCTTGCATAAAAAATGAGAGTAATGTTGGCACATTAAGAAATTAATTTGAGCTATAATATTTTCSTTTTGTAAAGAAAAACAATACTCCATGCATGCAGTGTGATTTGTTGAAGAATATACAACCATTGGGAGAGGAAGGGTTAGGTCAGGTTTTCAGAGAAGCAACGTCAAAAGAGCACACAGGGAACACAAAATCAGCCTCATCACAACACACAGAGCACCTTATGATGGTGTTCCCGTTACAGGAGGGACACCTCATCCAAACAATTAGACCATGGCCCTGACCACCCAATTTTTGTGTGAAAATATTGCGGCTTACATCACACTTAAGGCAGGGAAAAGACCTTGAGTGACACAACAATGAAATGGCCTGATAGAACCAGTGTGTCGGGGGAAGCCTTCCAATTACTTAGCCAATTCATCTTCTTTATGCAGTTGCATAATGTCCTCAATCCCGCCAATGTGTTTCCCTGCAATAAACAACCTAAGCATTGTTATTGGCTTCCCCAACAAATCCTGCAATTCCTTCCGAAATGGGGCATGCATGGAAATGCCCATTTCATCCACCAAAACCCTGAAACCACAGAGAATCAATTTCACGATGCAACAATTATCGAATGTTTTCTTGATTCCCCTCAAGCTCGTAAAATACATAATTTCCCTATCTTCTCCCCCTGGGGATGCCCTAAAGCACCACTTAGAATTTTCATTTTTCAAAGGAGTTTTTTAAAGCAAGAACAAGATCTCGTCTGCAAATTTCATGCCACGGGTAACTCTCTTCCATATACTCACCCTGGGCTCACCCTTCCCTTCGACTAGATGCTCTATATATTTCATATTCACAGCATGAAAACATAAATGACCAGTCCACAAATTTTCTATGACCGACTTTTTTGCCTTCTTCTTCCAATAAATTGTCATTCATACTGCTCTTTTTGGAATTGCCATGATTTTTTTTAAAATAGGATTTGTACTTGGCGAGAATATTTCTAACTTTGGACCATCCTCAACTCGAATCCTCGACTTGATCCTCCCGATCTTTTCTAAATTTGAAGAATCCATCCCCATGGCTGGAAAGCTCTTCTTTTCTTTCATCCTGATGAAAATCATCTACTAGAATTGGAAACCTGACTGTAACATTTAAGCCCCTTTCCACCCTATCCTTAGAAGGAGTGCACCCCATTCTAGCCACAAACATATTCAAACCTTTAAAACCTATATAACCCTTGGCGTGGAGTGGAATGCAAGTCAGACGAGGATATGGGCGGGGACGCAACTTGGAGCGCAGTCCGGGCATGAGCAGAGTACAACCAGACGGCTAGATTGTGGCAGGAGAAAATTTTGTCAAGAAACTCCTTTCCATCCTACTTCACACCTCCCAGGACAAATTTATAGATTTCAAATGAAGCGAGCTATTAAATAAATTTAAAATTTAAAATTTAATGGATGATGTATGGATGGTATGGGATGATGGTCAGGATATGTGTGGCAGTGGGTTCACCGGTCGATGCAAGAGATGACGAGACAGCGATGGAATGGGACCCTAGAAGGTGCAGTGAGGTGGCTGGCCAGAGCTTTGATGTGACGGTATTCTGGACACAAAAGGACTTCCTATCAAAGGTCCATTTCATTTGGCCTTTAGCCTACGGCATTTTTTTGAGTAGCTACATTCGAAGATGAGATCAGAAATTTGACGCGGAAGACAAAAGATGAAATGGTAAATGTGACACCACATACTCACGAGATGAGAAATGGAACATGACAAACTCATTAGTCTGTTGGATTTGGGTGTAATATAGATTTAAGGATTTAAATTTCTATATACTTTGCGACAATATTTAGGAGTACACTCATAGGTTGTTAAAGTTTATAATTAATTTTAAGATAACTAAATTTGAAGGATTGTTTTTAATTTTAAGTTGAAGGGTATATATTTATGAAAGAAAATTGAAAAATAGTTGTATTAGATATACATTCCAATAAAAATAATTCAAAATAAAATATTGTCTTTTCAATTATTTAAAATATTAAAGTTTAACACATTCAAATAGATAAGTTGAAATTTCAATAAAAAGTAATAATAAGCATAACTGTAATTTTAAATATAACTTTTTCTTCGTTATATATACATTAATAATAATAAAAATTCATAGACATTGATCTATTTTTTTGGAGAATTTTGTTCTTGGGAAGGTGTTATATTCTTTGAATGGTTATCTCCATGAGTGGTTAGTATGGTTTGGGCTAAGAAAAAGATAAAAAAAAATGCAACATTTTTTGTATGTTTTTGGACCAGAGTTTTTTTAGGCTCATTGTACTCTAATCTTGATTAAGGAATTATGATTGTAATCTAATTTGGGGATTAGGTTTGTATTCTAATTTGTGTAAACTCTCCAAGTTTTGAGGATTTTCCACTTAAAGGTTTTCAACATAATTGTTTTTATGTCTATGTTATTTCTATTTTTATTAAGAATATATATACAGTGTTTCATTTCAAAGGTTTCACATTTACAATTTTAAAGTGTTAAAATTGATAATATAAAACTTTTGACACAATCACAAAATCAAACATTTTTGTGAACACCCATATAAAATAAGATGTAATCTATGTATCAATATGATGCATGATCACTACATCTTACATTGATATTTTGAGCATACACCAATCCTCCTTAACCATGAGAATCATTCTCATTCTAGATGTTCTTAGAAAAGAAGGAATTGTAGTAAATCTTCAGGTAACTTTTGAAGGGTGATAATTCTATCAAAATATAATACAAAAGCAATGAATACATGCTACTTGCATTATAGGTCTCTACGAACATGAATATGTATTATGATTGGATTCATTGCTCATTATTTAGGTTAAAATGCTTATTATGTTGGGCTTCCCAAGGTCCATAAAAACAAGAAAAATAAAGGAAATTGCTCATCAAGACTGTCAAGTATTTTATTTTCATTCAAGATATGAATTTATCACTTTATCTCTCAAACAATACAAAAATGCACGAAAGAGTGGGATGTTAGAGCATAATCCCTAATGCATTCTTTTAATGATAATAAAAATGATGTTGTGGCTTCTCCCTAACTTTGTTAACAATATCACCTAACTTAAAAAATGGTGTTCCAAGCATTAATGCTACATAGGATATATCTCTTTGATCTTGGGATTGGGATGAGGCAAGGGGAAAGAGACCTATGGGGAATTCTCAAAATATTTGCAAAGTGTCATCACACTACTATCAATGTTGGGAGAAAAGAAAAGAAGAAAGTGAAAAAATGTGATATATAAAGATGTATGGAATTGAAAAAATGGGATTGGTCATTTTGGAGAACACAAGAGTGAGGATTTGATGATGTTATTAATCAAATAAACAAAATCAAAATTTTCATTGTTGTAATCATAATTTTAGGTTTTGTGATGGTGGCAATGTTCATTTTTTGCAAGTTCATATCTAAACTTAATCAAGAACATGGAAGTTACAAAATTTGACCAAGACCAATAGAGCTTTTAACCCCAAACATAATCATCAAAATTTTTTATGCAAAACAAAGAAAAATTATGCATTATCTTTATGATGAGCTAGACCAAACTTGTACAAGATTAGTAGAGAAATTTAGATTCAATTTTTTTTTTTTTTCCATTATGTATTGTTTTAGTGGTGATGTCAGGAATCACATAGTGAGTGGTTGAGAGGCCATCCAATGTGATAAAATAATAATCATATTAAATACCAAATTCATAGTTATGGATGCTTTCTCTAAAAGCTACAATTGTTCTCCACCATGTTTAATTTAGCTGATTTTGAAACCACTCATCATGAATGGAATAATATAAATGGTTAGTATAAAATGTGGTTGATCATATCATATGTCTTTATTATCATTTGAGGGGATTAATCATCTTCTTATAGGTGTGACATCATGTATACACTTTTTAAAAGGTATGGTCTAAATATCAATAATCAAAATTTAATTATTCTTATTCTTTTTAAAGGGTTCAAACCTATTCAAGAAGGGTAATTCAAAAAACACTTTTAAAAGAAATGCACACAAAATGTAAATTTTTTAAATTACTTATGAAGGATTATAAATATCATAAAATGTCAAAGAAATGGTCATATTTTCAATAACCCATTAATGTCATCACTTCTAATGCTTGGTTGGTCAATGAGCATTGGTTCATCAAAAAATAATTTCCCTTAGACATCTAAAGAATAAAATAATCTTTATTGTGGTTGGCTCTTATCTATTCCTTATTCAATGTACTCTCCACACAATTAAATCCATCACATAAATCACACTCATGTAAGGTATTGTTGTATGTAATATTTTATGTTTCACTTAATGAACGTTTCCCAAAGAAGCTTAGACACCTTGTTTTTGTGAATGCCCACTTGAATTCATTCGTTATGATCATTTTCAATACGGGAATTCATGTTTCATCTCATTTACATCATTTTTTATTATCCCACACTCCCATAATTCCATTTTCTTTGTCATCTTTGTCTATGATACTAGCCATAATGCCATTTCCATTGTAATATTTTCCTCCACTCTTGGCTCTTTAAAAAAAAAAAAAGTATTCATAAGTTAAGGATACAACCCATAACCTTTCCTCCAAYCTTTTTCTTGGCTCTCGAGGCCATATCTACGAAGCTAAACTCATCCTGTTCGATTGCCTTTACCTTAATCATTTTTAGCGCTACACCAAAAATGAAACTCTCGGTAGCACCGAGATCTATCAAAATACTAAGGGTCTGGTCAGGAACGGTACTTGTCATCTCGAGCACAATCAATTGATGCTCTATCTGGCGGTTATTCACCACTGCATGAATCCGATGGGCCTTTCCCATATCTCCCACGGTAGTGGGTCCAGCTGATCTGGACACTCTAGTCCTCTCCACCGGGCAGTCACGTTGGTAGTGTGGCTCCCCACATGTCCAACACCCCTTATTCAACCCACTAATCCTAGTACCTGAAGTAGAAGATGACGACCCACCGGCCTGGAATCCTAGTCTGTTCTACTGAATAGGCCTAAAATATTGTTGTTGTGGTTGACATTGTTGTTGATGCTATGGTCCCCGATAAGGTGTCCACTACTGAGGCGTCGGTCATCGAGGTGTAGTGAAAGTGGATCCCCTATAGAAGCCACGATATCCAAATGTATGTCTGGTCGGTGTCTGATGTTGTTGTGCACCAGATGACACCTTCCCTTC
>JASDQU010103393.1:236858-248713 GCA_032191745.1 Picea mariana | reverse complement strand
AACCTTTTTCTTGGCTCTCGAGGCCATATCTACGAAGCTAAACTCATCCTGTTCGATTGCCTTTACCTTAATCATTTTTAGCGCTACACCAAAAATGAAACTCTCGGTAGCACCGAGATCTATCAAAATACTAAGGGTCTGGTCAGGAACGGTACTTGTCATCTCGAGCACAATCGATTGATGCTCTACCTGGCGGTTATTCACCACTGCATGAATCCGATGGGCCTTTCCCATATCTCCCATGGTAGTGGGTCCAGCTGATCTGGACACTCTAGTCCTCTCCACCGGGCAGTCACATTGGTAGTGTGGCTCCCCACATGTCCAACACCCCTTATTCAACCCACTAATCCTAGTACCCGAAGTAGAAGATGACGACCCACCGGCCTGGAATCCTAGTCTGTTCTACTGAATAGGCCTAAAATATTGTTGTTGTGGTTGACATTGTTGTTGATGCTATGGTCCCCGATAAGGTGTCCACTACTGAGGCGTCGGTCATCGAGGTGTAGTGAAAGTGGATCCCCTCTAGAAGCCACGATATCCAAATGTATGTCTGGTCGGTGTCTGATGTTGTTGTGCACCAGATGACACCTTCCCTTCTAGTCTCACTGGAGTCCTGGTCTGACCCTCACTGATAAGCTCCTCCTCTACTATGAGGGCCTTCTAGATGACATCATGCAAGGTTTGAGGAACCAAAATCCTAACCTTTGCACGTATGTTGTTGTTAAGGCTGAACGTGAACCTATTGACCTTAAGTTTCTCAGTGTTAAGGTGCGGAGAATATCGAAGTAGCTCCAAAAAATGGGCCTCCTACTCAGGCACTGTACAACCGCCTTATCGTAAGGCGTTGAACTCATTGAGCTGAGGCTCAATGAATTCCTCTGAAAGGTACCTCTCTCAAAACCATTCCTTGAATAGTTCCCATGACATGTCTTCGATGACCATGTTCAGCTATGGTAGGAGCGTCTTCCACCATAGAAGAGTTCTCACCTTCAGTTGGAAGACCGYTGTGTGGACCTTCATGTTGGAGGTATAATCACAAAGTTCAAATCACATCGCCATGTTCTCYAACCATGCCTCGGTGGYTGCACCATCCGGGGCACCAAAGAACTTAGAAAATTTGACCTTCTCGAGTTCATGGTAAATTCTACCAGTACCAATCGGAGCATGTAGCAGAACCTCAGGGGGTGCCKATGCTCTAGCCTCATCTCTGTCCAAATGGTTGATCAGTGCCTTAGACATGCACTGAAAAGATCTCATCATTCCGACAACATCACCAACTGCTACCTGCTCCTGCTCGACAATCTGCTCGGCTCCCTGGGGGTTAGAACCCTCAGGCATGGTTGCTACTAGAGGTGTCACGCCTCCTCCCCTAGCACCCCGTCGTCTTCCTCTGCGACATCCTCTAACCATGATTACCTACACGAATACAATTCCACTCAATTAGCAACATTATAATCAAATAACATCAATGAAAGCTGTAGCAATCCCAAGTTGCGATTTGAACCTCGCTCTGATACCATATGTCAGATCCTCCCTGCTATTAAAATCAACACGCAGTAGATAGATACAATGAATCGATAAATGTATTTATTTATGTATTTATTTTTATAAAAAAAAGTTGAGTAGTCATCTCGCATATAACTTCTACAAATAAAAGACCTAATTAGAGTCTCAGTGCAAAGGATCCTAACCTACATTGGTTAAGAATTTATGATAAAAACAAAGTACCCCAAAAACGTTATCCACCTTACCATAACTGCAAAATTCCAACACATCTCTACTTAATTATATTGAAACCAAGGAGATACATTACAAGAAAATGAGATCTATGCCCACCCATATATACATAAATATTCTTGCGACTCAACTTCGTTAAAAAGAACATAGGGTGTGCTATTATTGATATCAATGCATCATAGTTGCAAGATATTCCCAACTTAACTATTTACTAAAATTCAACTATGTATATAACACACCAATTCTTAGACTCATGGATCATAAATAAAGGCAATACAAATAAGTATTTTTGTGACTAGTTCTAATACACTATATACAATAACACTACCAATATGCTTTTAATATCTCTCACCACTCTAACTATCTATTAACCAAGTTTTTAACTAACATTCCATGTCACTACATTTATTATTATTCTATTAACTAACTTCTTATCTACTTATACTTATAAAGTAATATTTTATTTTAAACAAGGCTTAGATCAGGAAAGTTTACATAACCATAAGGTTGTTCACCCTACTAGGTATAACCTTGATAACCTGTAATCATGCACACCAATTTAGTGGGTAACCAATTTTGGTAAATGAATAATTAACAAGAATTCATTAACAAGTTAGCATTAGCCAACTATGGTATTGGATTATCGAGTATACATTTAGTCCATAAAAAGAATGAGATTATAAATCTATCACAATTTGCACCAAAATACCAATTATAAATCTATCGTTACACATTTAACAATAAATGTATAGCATCTCTAAATAGATTATCAATTAAAGATTGGAACATTTAAAAATTAAACAATAACAAAGAATTTAGAGATATGTTACCCTCGCAGACATTAAAGCACGAATAATTAAATCATGGTTGTCAATCCTGATAAGCTTGGCGCTGTCCAAAGGCTGGATAAATGGTGATGAAATAGGTGGTCTATGTGGGCTATCTTCTAGCCTAAAAAAAGAGGTAGTCCAACAACTTAAAGGGGATGTGCTGATCAAGACAGTTAAGGGAGGAGCTATCAGTACAATTGCTAAATTAAATGTTGTGGAAAACACATGCTATCATTAAATGGGACGCATTCAGGATCAACGCAGAGCAGTAATTGTGGAATGTAACAGTCTGAAAATGGCAGTTGGAAACTGCAGAGCAATAAGTCGTTGCAAAAAGAAATCTTAATAAATCAATGCCTGCATATTATCTAGCCATGTAATGCCCTCAGGGTAAAATATAATGCAGGACAACAATCAGGAAATGAATCAGTCTTTAAAGTGGAAAATCGAAGTCTTTAAGGCAATAAAAAAAACAGTCACAATTAGTTTTCAAAATCGACGGTCATTTACAGGAGGCTCAACCACATTGAAAGGAAAATCACCAGGCATCAAGTGTTCGCATAACAGTATTTTTAATGCAAAACACAACCCCAACTCAGCCTAACACACCTCCACACTAAAACGAATACGTAGCCAGGTGAAAAGGGCGAGGACTCACATAGATCGGCCACTCAATGAAAAGGGGAAATCGTTCAGGAACGAGCCTATATCAAAGGGTAAAGATATGAACCTTATCATATCTTCAACTTCAACACTGCACATACGGGCCAATCAACCAAAAAACTGATCTGGAATGATTTGACTGAATGGAAAATTTTATGAGCGTTGTCAAGAATATTAACTTCGGAATGACAGCATTTTAATTTGTACGAGCCATTTATTAAAAACGCCAAATATTAAAGGGATTAAAGGCAAGGCCGATTATTAAAAAAGGGTAAATGTAAATGCCCAAGAGTAAAATGTTGTCCAGAAAATGCTCAGGTAAACACAAGGTCAAATCTTTATCTGATATTAAAAACACAGGTAATAACCATGACGTCTAAGGATAATACTTTCGTTGTCTAAAAATAACAATTTTTTCTTCCTACGATATGTTTCAAATTGCTGTCAAAAATAACATTTCCGCAGTCACACCAGTTGTATAGAATTTGTTGTCACTACTTGTTATTTCTCAGTCACAGTGTATGTATCAATTGTTTACAATAACCAAAACAGCCTACCACACATGAAACCAACGCACAGTAATCAATCTTAGCCAATACCAAATCATAGCCAAAATGTACGCAACAATCACAGCCACCCAAGAAATAATCGTTGTTGAGGTGTAAGGGACATCGCTGGTAAGGATCTATTAAATAAAGACTGTTTGACACATAACATAAAGCGTTGTCCCAAAATTGACAGTTAAACATTAAAACGGTCCAAGTGCAGTCAACAAAAAGGGGTAATCGCTGAGGTTTAAAAGATTTGTACTACAACCTTGGCAAGTGGAAAATTCCAGATCATTATCCCCAACAATGGAAATTCCTTCATTATATAAAAACGCAAGCAATCTACACGACGAAGAATACACAAAATAAAAATAGAACGCAGAGTAAATTTTCTTTTGGGAGATCTGAACGATAACCATGGCGGATTTACTCAACACGAACAAGTGAAAGGACCCTCAGTCAGCCAAGAAAATCAGAAGGGGTATAGGGCTAACAGGTGCATCCTTCGCTCATCATCCTCGCATAGAAAAGAAGGGTGTTGAGATCCATAGGCCTTTTAATTCCAAGGCAACGACTATAGATCAGGCTCCTAGTTGACTGCTCAGGTGAGGACTGGTGAGCTAGGGAAGAAGTGTAATGAACCTCAATTTGTCACCAAAAAAAAAATTGTTTATAAAAGTTTATTGGGAGAAGAAAGAGAAACTCCTAGTTATGTGACCCTATTGTTGACTTGATTAAGACATTTTTGTAATAAAACCTTGCTAATTGGATAAATCAAAACCTTGTTATAAACCTCTAGACTTCTTCTTGCCACCAGATATCCTATTTGTATCATGTGAAGAAAGGTTATAAGGGAAATTCTCAAGGTCTTTATCATGCACATATACATAAGCCAAAATGTGCATATATGGAAGAGAGCTTTTGTATATGTGCATTTATGAAAAGAAAAAATGTGCATTTATGGAATCCAAAATGTGCATATACGGAAGTGGTCGGCTTTCGTATATGTGCATATAGGAAACCCATATACGACAGTGGTCAACTTCTGTACACACACACACACACACACACACACACACACACACACACATATATATATAAGCCTATCACTTCCGTATATGCGTATATACGTAAGTGGTTAACTTCAGTATATGTGCATATACGGAAGCAGACCACTTTCGTATATGCACAATGCACATATACAAAAGTGGTCGGCTTCGGTATATGCACATATACGAAAGTCGACCACTTCTATATATGTACATATATGGAAGTGGTCAACTTCCCTATATGCGCATATACGGAAGATGAAAACTTTTGTATATGTGCATATACAAAAGACAACTTATATCGTTGCGACATTCATAAGAAATCTTATCATAAAATTGAATGTTAAATTTAATGCATAAAGAGAGTCTGGAATTGTAATATGTCAAGAGGTTAAATATAAAGAAATGCGATATAGTGGTAATTTAAAAGTAAAATATAAATTTCCATTAACTGAATATCAGTTGTGAGATTTGAAGAAAAATATATGTTATGTTTGAATTTGGTATAGATGTTTACTTTGAACAGTATGTCACATGGAAAAATATGGAGAGTAATAATTTTATAATATTGACATTGATATCTTTGATATTTGAACAAACATGTTGAAAGTGCATCCCTATCACAAACATGTTGAAAATGTCAGAGCAATGCTTTCAAATTACAAAAACAATAATAGCATAATAAAAAAATTAATTCGCAAAAATTATGAGCCTAAAGATCAGTAGAATTCATGTATGACACCATGTTTGTAAGGTGGTGCTGATGGTGTCCATTTGTGGTTCTAGGTTGGAAACCATCTCCTCCAAGGTTTCTTCGGACTGAGAGTGGGTGGTAGGCATGGTGTAGGATTAAGTATTATAGGAGGTTTCATGACTGAAATATGGGCCTAAAATTGATAGGTACTTAGGTGTTCAAGACAAAGAGAGGAATGCAATGGGACAGGTCTCAAACAAGGGCATCCCAGAAAGAGTTGGGTCTGCCTAAAAAAAAGAGTTAAAAATGAAGAGTACCACTGCGATTAGAATGAAGCGAGCAATCCAAAGGAGAAAATATCAAATAAGGGTGCAGTCGGGCCCCGAACTTGTTTTTACTCCCGTGGAGTTATACTCTGGCCTAAATATATGTTGGCCACCCTTCTAACCCCTATTGGTACCCCTTCGAGTGGTAGGCCCTCGAATATGGATCATCATGAGCATCATGAATCCCTCCATAGATACACCAATTGATTGTCTGACCTCTATAGTTCCATAGAGAACAAAACTTGGGAAGATATTCTCTAGTACCTAGGTAGTCGGGTAGTACGACTAAGGGCATGGTCTAGCCTCCTTAGTTGATGCCCTGAGAAATTTGGTCAAGTACTACTATTGGAACTTGCACGTATATCAGAGAGCTATAGCAGAGGGAAAACCCTTGTCTGTCAAAGGGGTACCAATAGGGGTTACAACGGTGGCCAACATATGTGTGCTTAAAAACCACTTGTATTTACTGCGTGTATGAATCCCCAATTGTGGATTTATGCACATAATGACAGATCTTTGTAGCTTAAAGATGATGGAATACATCTCTACCCTAAAAAAAAATTACCCCCCAAGTCTTACCCTAGAAAGAGATATGATACCACTTGCAATATTATCGATATAATATAATATGAAAAACATAAATATTTGGCAAGCAATGGCAGAAAAACAATGATATATCTAGAACAATATTAGAATAATACCATAATAACACCAAAAATAGCACCTTTATTAATGATAGTAGTGTGTGTGTGAGAGAGAGAGAGAGGGGGGGAGAGAGAAATAAAGAGATGGGGGTTGTAAAGGGAGTGTTTGAGTTTGTTTTTGTGTGTGAGAGAGGGACATAGAAGGGGGGTAGAAAGAGGTCAAGAGAGAAAGGGGAGAAGAGTTGGGGAGAGAGAGGAAGTGGGATACAAAGTGAGGGGGAAAGAGAGGTAGATGTATGAGAGAGAGAGAGGAGAAATAGTTGGAAGGAGGGGGGGACAGAGAGGGAGGAGGGGGTAGAGAGAGAGTGAGACAGAGTGTGAGAGGAAGGGAGGAGATAGAGGGAATGAGAAATATATGTCCCTCTCTATATCTATCTTCTACATATAGCCCCCCTATGTTTATCTTTCTCACTCTCCCTCTCTACCCCCACTCACTATCTCCCTCTCTCACCTTCTCACACTCTTATACATGGTAATGCCTAGACATGTCAAGACTTATACATCACAAGGCATGGAAAGACATAGACATGTCAAGACTTAGACATCACAAGGCATGGAAAGATCTATACCTAGACCTTGCCTTGAAATGCCACAAACTTTCACACCCACTCCCTCTTTATCCCCCCTCTCTCTCTCTCTGAGTCGCTTTGACCCTCCCTCCCCTATTATTACCCTCTCCACGCCAAAGCCCTAAGTGCAGTTTGTCTATACCTCTTTTTTAATAATGGTATTTTATGGATATGATCATTCACCTATTTTTATATACTTGACACTCCAAAGAGGGGACATATACCAGTATATATACCGACAAATATACCTAGTATATATATTGATATATATACTTAGTATATATACCTGTATATATACTAAGTATATATACCAATATATGTATCCACATATACTCGGTATACCGATATATTTACTTAGTATTGGTGATTTCCTTGCATGGATATATTGATTGCACATATGCATCTTGCTATGTTTTATATATACTCCTTGTGATGTGATGCAAATCTATGTTCAAAAAATGTTGAAGCTTATTCCTTGTGATGCAAATCTACATGTTTAGAATATTTTTAGGTAGGGACATCGCCACTACAGTAGCACTTTTTAATTACTGATATATATACTTTTATTCAATTACACAACAATCTTATTAATTGTTTTATCATATATAAATCATAAGTACATGTATCATGAGGCTACTAGTACATTTAAAAAAAAGATATTAATATTCATTATGTAGAAACCAAACTGCCTCTTAAATTTTAAAATAGATAACTATAAATATAGCGATATAGGTTGATAAAAACTTAATAAATTGGATATTAAGGATATGATGAAAATGTATGCATTGTCAAGAAAAAATTTTCAAATGCGTATAAATGGAAGCCACTTCCATATATGCACATTTATGGAAGTCACATAACTGTGAAAGGCCGGGGCGAGGAACTAATCAACGTCTCAGATGTCATAGTCGATGTATTGCACATCCTGCATTTTTCTCGTTTGGGATCCCATGAAACTTACGTGTTGGTGATGAAGGACTAATCACATAGAGATCCACTAGGTGTTTCATTCATGATATTCATTGCAACTTAAAAGATGATGAAACATAACAGAAACAACACATTCACTCAAACACATAATTGGCGTGCATCATAGATCTAGAATCATTGTAGCTTTATTATCATTCTCAATCCATCATTCACATGAATACATTAAGAAATCCATATATTGACAGCAATAAAGCCCAACTCTTCTATGCAATTCTTCAGTGTTACATTACATTGTGCCATGCACATATCTTCAAGCTCTATAGAGAGGAAAAAATCAGACTTACAATTGGAGACATTACAATTTACAAAGCATACGCTTAGAGTGAGCTCAACGAAAACAATACCCACAATTATCATAGAAGCAACCCACAAAATAACAAGTGATCTAGATGGCTAACTAGATAACCAACTCTTGTTTTGTTGTAATTTCTTTATTTTGTCTACTTCTTGTCTCTGGCGCTCTATCTCTTTCAATTCTTCCCCACTTGTTTCTTTAGCTACTAGTTGTTATAGCGTCAATTTCCACCATTGAAGCATTGATTCTCTTATTATCCTAGTCCCTACCCTACTTTCAGACAAATCTTCCCCATACCACCTTGAGACCCTCTAAAAAACATATTTTGGAAGTTTTACATGCCCTGTCAGTTATGCAACACGAACATACCTGGGTTTCCCAAAGGATAGTCTCATACATGCTAATAAATGATATATATATATATATATATATATATAATTAAATGTTGATTTACGGGTTTGGTTAGTTACCTAACCTCGTTTACCCATACTCAACTATCTCTAACCAACTAGAGATGGAATAAATAGAGCATTTGGTCCAACGAAAAAGGTAGTGATTCATTTCTCTTCAAGCCCATATACATCCCAACCTCTGTTGGTTATTGACCTAGAAACCCTTGTTTCCATCCTTCTCCGATCACCATCCAATCTGACTTAGAGTCTCCCTTATATTCTCTTTGAGTCTATTGGTGAACCCAGAGTCAAAACTAACCTTTGTAGAAAGAACTTGGGTGGAGGGACCTAGAGTCTCTTTCGAAAGGGACACACTACACAAGACATGTATATAACATAGTTACTTAACCGTTGAATATCAATAAGAAACACACTCCTTTGAATATCAATAAGAAACTTGTAATTATTTCATATATGCTTTGTAGAACACTAGTTGCTTTGATTATTCCATTATATTTAATTGAACTAATGGGTATTAATTAGTATAACAACCTCTCTATGTAGAATTGGATTCTTGAAGTTCTTGTAGGTCGCAAAGGAAACTATTGGAAAAAGAGTGAGAAGCTTCTGGGACTTGGGATTGATATCAAATGAAGGACTATCATTGTGTCTATTCCCCTTCTTTTCAAAATCGTTGGTTATTTCAATTGAAACGGTTATAATGTCTTTGTTATGTGTTTTCTTTGGAATTTGTTCTCTTCACGATCATTGATTTGTTGCATTAATCCCACTACTATAGGGGATTTTACTCGAAAGCATCATCTCTGCACACATATTTCACCTACCTGCATTCCTCGTAGCCTTTCTGGAATTGGGGCAATATTAACTACCTTTTCATATTGTCTTCTTTCTTCTCCATGTTCGCTTGGTCTGCTAGAAGTAATCATTTAGGGAGATTTCCAGAAGAGTCTCTTCTTGATTTGGGTGTGCATATGGTTTCTTTTTATTTCCAATGTGTATCCAAAAACTTAGACCGACGTGCTTTGGCAGAACTCAAACAAGCATGCATCAACAAAACTTGATACAACACATGTGCCTCTCGTTACCCCTCGAGCGACTGCTTGAGCACGCGAAAAACTTGAATGAGTGTGCACAACTTTGTTTGTGTGCACACACGATATTTACCAAAAATTTTGGGTTCCAACAATCATCCTTTGGATTTCAAACCCTGATTTTTGTAAATTACCACAATACATTACTCTTCAACAATGTTTACATACTTTGTGTGCAAATTCCATAAATGTGGTCATTTAGAACCACAGGTTCTAGATTGGAACTGATAATGTTGATCTATAGATTTAATCATAGATTTAGTCTCCAACTCGAAACCCCAAGTCAATGTACCATACAAATTCAACTCATCAAGAGAACATACAATTGACAACCTTCACAAGACTTGTAGAGAACAAGCTCAAACCACTAGCTCTAATACCATATTGCAGAATTAGGGGATTAGGCAACTGAAAGATCTACTATTTTAAGAGATAGGTGGTGTCTAAAGAAACTTTTAAAACACATAAGCACAACTAAGCATAAATCATGTAACATTTCACAAGCTCATCATACACACTTATTGATATTTAGATTGACTCATAGGGCCATCTTATATGGAGCCAAGATGTAACCAACTCCCTTGAAGCGAGGAAAAAGAGGTCCACAAAATTGGTGAGGGAACATATAAAACTTCTTAATTCCTACCTTGGAATGCACATCAATGGACTTTTTTGTTCTAATTGTTTGACTAATGAAATTCTTAGTAAACCTCTCATTCGAATATTCTAATTGAATATTGATCGTCTCTAGAAGATATAGAGGTATGATGAACCTACGAAGCATGTCGTTCCAACATGCTTATGATGATGATTATGAATTTCAATTACATTGTTATACTTATGATAATGGTTTTTTTTAAACGGTAATACCCCTTATTTTTTGGTCAGAGTCAAGTACTTATTTTCCAACAAATCACCTTATCCCCCTATCATAATCTATTTCTATCTATAAGATCAGGGATTTGATATTTGGAGTTAATGGATTATCACTCTTAGGACATGGCACTCTGAGGATTCTCAATTTTAAATGCCAAAGGCACCCTCCCTTTGAGAATCGAACTTGTGATAGTGACAAAAAAAAACTTCCACCAATTTCTTGCTAAACCACAACTTAGCCAACACTTAATGATGGTTTATTACTACAATTTCAATCATGTGATAGGGGATATAAATATATATTTGATTATACAATTGAGTATTAAAAGTTAATTGTAAATTATATATTATGGTTATATCTATGTACATGTGAATACCATTATTAATCTAACCTACATGTTAAATGATGTTATAAGACTATTAATAGAAAGATCATGGCACTAAAATATTAATTAAATATCTTAAAATAATTATTAAGTATTAATTACTCATATTTTAACATGATGTATATGTTGTTGATTAATATTAAAAAATATAATATAATTTACATATTATCTATATGTTATTAATTACTCATATTTTATCACGATGTATATGTTATTAATTAATATTAAAAGATATAATATCATTTAAGTATTATTATTAAAATTTATACAAAATTAAATAAAAGGGAACAAACTTAAAAGAGTTCCATAAAGAAAAATATATCCAAGTGTCGACTTTAGTGAAAAGATATTTGATTGAGAATGTAATGCATGCCCTATTTTATTTTAGTGAATAGTCCTCTACATTGCTTGAAAACTTAGACATCTCAATTTTTATAATTTAAGATAAATTGAATTAAAAAAATTATAGAGTTTCATGTAAAAAAAATCTCTTAAAACGTGTACTTTAGTGAAGAGATATTGTTTGGAATGAATAATCTTCTACATTGATTGAAAATTTGGACAATAAAATATTGTCTTTATATTGTCTTAGTGTTACTAAACCCCTCAAAACTAAAACACATGGATGTGAATGGTCCCCTAAGTGTCTTGTTGTCACCAATACCGTCAAAATTAAAACACATG
>JASDQU010103393.1:223362-236747 GCA_032191745.1 Picea mariana | reverse complement strand
TATATATATATATATATATATATATATATATATATATATATATATATACTCGAGGAAACTTAAAAATAAGTATTTTATTATGTAAAAACTAAACTAAAGCATTTAATGATAGTACAAGAAACTTAAAACTGAAATTTTTTATTATAAACTAAAGCATATCAAAGTCAAAACTAAAATATTTTAGTTTAGAAAAACTAAACTAAAGCATCACACATCAAGGCTAAGTTATGAATTCACCTATATTCAAAAACCAATAACAATTATATGTAAAAAGTTAAAAATAAATAAAAATTATATTTTAATTTAAAAAAATTCAAACAAAATCGATTTTGATAATCGATAACCAATAACAATTATAATATGTAAAAAGTTTAAAAAATAAAAATATATATTTTAATTAAAAGTATTAAATAAAATAAATTTTGATAAGGATCTATTTGATATATATTTATATAAATGGCACTTGCATGTAAATCTGCATTAATGACTATGTTCAAGCTTGATGAAAATAGACAATTAAAAATGTTTAAATATTAATGAGTATTTTCAAGCTTGATGAAAATAGACAATTAAAAATATTTAAATACAATATATTTATGATTAAATGTTATATACAATGAAAAATATATTTTTTAGATCGTCACATTCACATTGGATAAAAAAAAAAACCTTTTAAAAAACCAAAAACTTATCTGTAAAACATGGAATTCTATATATACTGTTAAAAAGATAAATAAATGGTTAGACTTATTGGAGAGGGGCCTGCCCTTGTAGCAGGATAAATTTGTAATTTCTTATGAATTTTAATATAAGCAGATAAAGTCTTCTTAGATAGTCGAGATTCATCACGGTGTGATGTTCAATATATTTTTTTGTATTTCATATTCATAAATGTGTTTTTCTGCTATAGATAATCTTTAAGCAAAAGAAAGAATCCACCCTGTTGGTGCTCTTTCTCATATTGATTATGGTTATTATATGTTTATTGGTTCCCGGTTCAGAATTCACTCATGATTGGTTCTCTGTTTATAGTAGCCAACCTTTATGTCTCTTCTTCTAATGCTATACCAAGAGATTCGCCCTCTATTAGACGCCTCTTGCTGATAGTAGTGTTTCCTTTCTTTTCCTCTACCATCTCATATTACTTATTTGGATGAACATCATACCTATTTTGCCTTCGTTCCCTCTGTAATACATAGCTTATAACCTTTCACACGCTTCCAGGAACAAGCCTCATTGCTCAATCGCCCTGCTCTTATGTTTTTTCCCACCACATTTAAATTTTACGTTATGGCAGAATTTGACCTCTATATGTGCATTGCCAATTTTTTTGAATTTTCCAAATAACTATATGCCCGAGAGAGCCCTCTCTGGTTGGAAGGGTCAGAATCCAACCTAAAGTTGGTTGAAACAATAACCTCTGTCGTTTGTTTTATCAGTCAAACAAATTTACAGAGTGCTAACAAGGTCCATATTGAGAATATGCCCTCTGATTTCGCCATATCTTTCAAGGATCCGGTCGCTTCTGGGGTTTCAAGGCATTCTTTTGATTCAAAGACAAAGAGGGTAGGGGGATCATGGTTTATTAGTGAATATTTGGGGTTGGATCGGTTGAGGTCTTTTTGTTTTGAACACACACAAACCCTAGCCCAAAAGAAGAAAAGGAAAACCATAAAGTGTATGGAAGAGGAGATAACCTTGGTGGTAGGGAAGAATATTAACTTGGATGGAATCATGGAGTTGGATGGAAAAACATTGATTGCGAAATTTGCAGGCAGTAAGGTTTCACATGATATCCTTGAGGCTTGGATTCTAGAGCAGTGGTCTCCATTGTTTGGATATTCTCTAATTTTTCACACTCTTAGCAAAGGTTGGTTGGGATTTATTTTCTGCAATAAAGACGATGTAGAGAAAATTTCCAAGTCGCAATGGATTTGGGACTCATCATTTTTTGTTCTACATCTTTGGACGCCACTATTTGACCCTAATGATGTTGGGTTAGATGCCAACCTAGTTTGGATCAAATTACCTAGTGTGTCATTAGAATGGTGGTCTCCAGAAGGATTGAAGGCGATAGGAGATCGACTCAATAATACCCTGGCAATCAATGAGAGCTATAAAACAAATAGAAGACGTACAATGGCTAGGGTTCTAGCTAATTTAAAGAAAAATGATGGCCTTTTTTATTCAATAGATCTAGTATGTGGAACTTGCAAGATATCTCAAACACTAGACTATACAAACAATCCTTTTCGATGCATTTAGTTCCATAAAGTAGGCCATCTTTTAGAATATTGCACAATAAAAAAAATTAAGAAAAAATGGGTTCCAAAAGGTGCCAAGATTGGTGTGATTTAGAGTGATTGTGTTGAGGAAAAAATGACCGTTCAGCAGTTGGAGAATTTGGATTTGTGCATAGGAATTGAGAAGGCCCCTATGGTTATCGAGAGCTCAACACCTCCTAACAACTATAGACTTGAATATTGGTCATGAAAATATATGGAATATTGGAGAGCCATGTGCGAGGATTTGTCACATAAAAAAGGGCGCATTTGTTGGAAATTGGTGGACAATTGCACTTGTGAGGAATCTAAGTGTTCATATCAGAAGATACAACAATCGTTTTCAAGTAGGATATCTATAGACTATTTATTACCCTCTAAAAATATTAATAATTAGAGGGAGAATTATGTTGATGAAGATGAGGGTTGTTTTGTTCTAGATGGAAATTTTCCTTACCCTTCAAACACTAGCCCGATGAATATTACAAAGGATTTGGATAGTCCTGATAATAATTTATCTCGGGACTTAGGTGGTGAGTTTGTTATTGGTAAGGTCCCTATCACTTTTTGGAAAAGTACCATAAAGTTGAAGGGTAAAAACCATTTGTAGAAGATACAATCTCACTATCTAACTTGAGCATTAGTGAGAGGGGGGAAGGCCATATGAACTTAGATCGAGAAATACAAAAGTAGTCACAGACTATGCTCCATTGGGGGGTCTATTTTTTTACATGGATCCAAGAAATCCACCAGTTTCTGTTGGTATACCATTAACTCTGAAAAGGGCTCAAGAAAAGGAAATTCGAGAGGTGAAATAAAGAAAACGATCATTACTACCTGGGGTACTTAGATCCAAGACAATCTCGTCATCCGTGACTTGATGAAAATCCTTTCATTAAACATCTAGTGACAGCTACAGTGAGGACAAAGAGGTGGTATTTCAATTGAATGATGAAGAGCTCAAAGATTTAAACGATCTAGAAAGTACAAAAAATAGACTAATGTTGGAGGAAGAGATGGAATGGCACTTAAAGAGTAGGTCTATTTGGATAGCAGAGAGAGAGACCAAAATACAAAAAACAATTATGACTATGTTGCTCATAGGAAACACAAAAATAAAACATGGGAGCAAAAGGATGAAGAGGAAAGACATGTTAAAATTTTTGATGATCTAACGAAGCTAGGGGTAAGACATTTTGGTAAGCTATTCTTGATCCATAATGGATATAGGAGCCAAGATGGGTCTAGGAAGGCCTAAAAATCAAAGTGCTTAGAATCTCTTCAAAAATGACGTGTGCGTAGGGCTCGTCGATACCAACCCAATGCACCTTGAACAAGCTCGAACGAATGTCGTATGTGAAAGATATCGCGGTGTATTCATTTCTTCAAACATGCAAAAATCAATGACTATGCAGTCTGTATAGTCTGTATAGTGCTGACGTGGTAGTTGACTGTATAGGTCGTACGGTCATACATTGACGTGGCAGTGATTTGGAGTTGACTGGGGAGTTATGACAGGTAGACGAATGGTATTTGGACACGTGGCATATATTTTGATGAATAACATGGTGCCACGTGGCCCAGTATTAGACTACCACATGGAACCCCTCCATTGGATAACAAGTAGAAAAAAAATTATTGACTCCACCGGAATCGAACCCTTGACCTTCGGTCCAGGTGACACAAGGTTTGGCAGGGTCGGGCTACCAACCCGCCAGTTGGTAGTTCTTAACCCCTATGGCATAAAGTTTATATTTGAATGTGATTTGTTTAAAGTTTGGGCAGGGTTAAGGGTTGGGGCCTAGACCCAACCCCAAAGCTTTCCATATGTCCAATCTATATAACCACTACAATACACAGTTGGTACAAGATCTATTACCTTTTTGGTTAGCCCTTGGTTTGACACTTTTACATATGACCCGGACTTGAACTGTTAGCACATGTAAAGGGGATGGTGCCCAGTCGGTCGAGCTAGCCCACCGACCAAGGGCGCATGACCAGAGGGCTTGACCAAGGGCCCAGTCAAATGCTTTGCACATGGAGGTATAGCTCTTGGCCACATGGGCCAAGCCACATGACCTAGAGACAGGAATCCATAGAGGCCAGGAATTCAATGCTAGACCAGGGCCACATGGGTGCGCGCAAGTGACCAAGAGTCCGAAGATAAGGTGTTGGATAAGGTCATAGATATAAGACTCAAACCAATCCTCTCTAGGATAATTTCTGATGAGAATTTTTTCTTCTTACATGATGGGAACATTCATGAGGTGGTTGGTATAGCACAAGAAGCATTAGAAGTATAATGTTCAAAAGTCTGTCGACCTTTTTTTCTGAAAGTTGATCTATCAAAGGCCTATGATAGGATCTTGTGGACATACTTACATATTTTTCTTTTTCATATAGGTTTCTCCTATATAATGGTGAAATGGATCATGGGTTGTGTTACTAGTGCAAAATTTTCCGTATTAATAAATGGTTCATCATTAAATTTTTTCAGTGCTACAAGAGGCCTTAGGCAAGGATGTCCTTTGTTTCCATACCTTTTTTCTACTAGTAGCGAAGGGCTTGGATAGTATAATGAAGGAATTGATTGGTAGTGGTCATTTGAGAGGTGTACTTGTGGGGAAATCCATGGCCATATCTCACCTATTATTTCTTGATGATGTATTGTTTTCTTGTTTTGGTGAGGACGAAGAGTTTAAAAAAAAACTAAATTCACTTGACCTATTTTGTGTGGGTACATGTATGGAAACAAATTTTCAAAAGTCATTCGTATTTGCTTTGAATATAGAGAGAGGTCTTCTTCACAAGATGAAAAATTTATGCACTTTTTTCTTGAATAATATTAATGATGGCTTAAGGTATCTAGGGTACACATTGAAACCAAATTGCTACATGAAACATGACTCACAGTGTAATATCAATTAATTTTTATGTGGATATAATATGTGGCTACGACCAAGCGATGTAATATGCGAATTGTACTTCAATGTTTTAATAATAAAATGTCATGCCAACTACTAAAGGGGACATGGACAAGAGATGGGAGTTTAATTAATCCATAAGAGAGGGAAGTGTCTAGGATAATGGTCAAGAGAGGGGTCAAAGGGGGAAATACTCATGTATATTAATTTAACCCATTTTTTTATTAAACTTGTGTATTGCATACAAACATTCCCATTTATGATTGTTTGTTTCCAAAGCCAAACATTGAATACATGTAAGAGGGTGGGTGTGAGTGGTCACATCCTAGAGTTATTGGGCACATGGGGGTTGAGTACAAAAATCTTGGGGAAGAGTGTGAGTCAAGAAAGGAAATCCAAAGAGAGAAAATTCATATGGGTTGGGAAAATTGTTTTGACACATCGAGTTTGTGCATGGGAAGAGAGGGGAGAGAAAGAAAGAGAGCTTGGAACTAGTGAGGGCATGGAGAGAGAATTCTAGAGCAGGATGGAGTGTAACTGGAGTGAATTGGAGCTGGAAAAATGAAGAGTCAGTTTGTTAGGTCCGAAGAGTGAAATATTGTGTGAGTTGCACTAAAACAACAAGTGTTTGTTGTTGGTTTGCTAATAGTTTTTCTAGCAACAAGTTCCTTTGAGTTCCCTATTGAGAGATTACGAGTTACTTGCACCAGAGAGACCTTGATAAATGGATGGCATATTCCTTGGGTTATCCCTGATAAATGGATGGTACATCCCTTGGGTTATCCCTAATAAATGACTAGTACATCCCTTGGGTTATCCCTAATAAACGAATGGTGCATTCCTTGGGTTGGGTAGGTTAGGAGAAAGAGAGATGGTAGAAAAATTGGGATAGTTGTAGGAGAATATCAGTTGGGTTATGAGTTTTGTGAGTTGTGAGTGGATTGGGAGAGACCACCCTCTTTTATGGATTACTAGCCTTAGCTCGAGGGTGACTAGCTGTTCATATTTGGAATAGTCAGTCTATGGTTGGGTGGAACGTCCATCCCAAGTAGTTGGTTGCACAATTCTTGTTTAAAGATAAGTGTTTTATCTTGTTGTTGAGTTATGTACATGTGTTATTATTGTGCGTGAACTTTGCGTAAATGAGAATGACTTATATGCTACTATAATGAGTGGTTCAGTTGCATTTCATGTTGATTATTATCATTAATTAGATGCATCTGTTTTATAGATATAGATAGTAGGTAAATATTTTTTAAATTCATAGCTGTAAGCTACAGTAAATAGACTAACAGTAAAAGAATTACTTTAGTTAACAAAATTTTGTTTTCATGTATATTTTGGAATGTAACATCCCTCAAAYGAGCTGGGGAACATTACTTATGGTATCATATTCGTAAAAAAAATAATTTTATGTGGCATGTCCTAGTCTGTGTGTTGGGTGCGTTACAAAGTGGTATCAAAGCCTAGTTTTCAACACTGATCCTGGATGGGCCGAGTTAGCAGAATGATGAAGCGGAAAGTCACGAAGAATTATTTTCTTCAGTATGTCTGCAACTTGTTTATTTAAATTACTGTAGTAAAATTAAAAGATATTTCATGGGCAATGTGAAGAATTGAGCCTCTTTGGAAATTTTGAAAATAAGAAAATCGAGAAAATTTGGGTATTTTTCGATACAATGATGTCGAAATGATGTGAAGGCCACATGTCAGCTAAAATGGTAGAGGAAATACATGTACTTCCACTGTGGTAGGTACATGTTGGACGAAATGACAATTGGCGGGCGATGTGGAGCCAACTGGCAGACCAACTATTAGTGCCACAAATCCGCGGTAAAATCTTGGAATTTTTCTAAGTGTTGAGACTTCTCAGATGAGATTATGAAAGGAAGGTTACAAGATTACAAGTTTGTGAGTCTTCGTATATGGAAAAACAGTTAAGTGTTGAGACTTATCAGATAAAATTATTAAAGGAAGGTTACAAAATTATGCGTCTGCGAGACCGCAAAGGAAAAAGGAGCTAAGTGTTGGTGGTAGGTTCATGGAAGGTATGGATAAGAGATATGACTAGATCCACGATGAATCCATTAAGACAGATCAACGGTGGAGATCTAATGAAGAAATGATCATACGGTTGATGAGCGTTGCTACTATGTTACATGTGTTAATGAATGTTTTGTCACTATTTTTTCACCATAATTTTCAACTCGGATTGGAGCAAACAAAAAGTCATTGGAAAGGTCTTGAGGAGAAAGAATAAGGATTGTCCACAAAATTCAGGAGGATGAAATAGTGGAAGAGATGGGTAGAAACATGCCAAGGCTCTATGCAACCTTGGATAACAAGCAAGAAGAGTATTAATTCCCCATGATTAAAGTGGAAGGTAAGATCTATAATGAGCCCATAGCAATTTTAATTGATTTTGGAGCTAGCCATAGTTATATAAATGTTAGCATTGTTGAAATATTTCACTTACAAAGAATTAATCATAAGAAATATTGTTAGTTCAGTTAACCATAGGGGCTAAGAGGAAAATCAATGAGTTGGTTAAAGATTATTCGATAGACATGAATGGACTTAGCACAAAGGTAGATGTAAACATCATATCGTTGGGTTCATACGATTTTCCTGGATCCATGTAAAAAAATGGACCCCCCAATGGAGCATAGTTTGTGACTTGTTTTGTCTTTCTCGATCTAAGGTCATATGGACTCCCCCCCTCTCACTAATGCTCAATTTAGATAGTGAGATTGTATCTTCTGCAAATGGTTTTTACCCTTCAACTTTATGGTACTTTTCCCAAAACTGATAGGGTTACAGTTTACCAGTTAAAAATTTGTGGGTTATGGTTTACCAATTAACACTCCACTCACATTAAAATTTGTCGGTTACCAATTAACACTCCACTTAACACTGGTCAGTGGTGTACAATGTACACTGTATAGGTAGATAAATATTGCTTCRTGCGAAATTGCGGTAACATTGAAGTTTGAACAAGTTCCCTTTGAGAATCGAACTGTAACATAGTGTTTTTTCACTGAATTTTCGGGAGAAGCTGGCTATGGAGGATGAAAACACTGTCAAGTTCACATTACTAGCCTTTCCCGTTGATGTTGTCTGCGACCTCCTATCAATTGGGGTAAGGATTCAGGAACCTGAGCTCTTTACTTTATTTACTACTATATATGCGTATACGATCTTCAAGCTTTTGCAGCTGCTAACAAATTAAGCGTAGTAGTTTCATGACTTGGAAGCTCTTAGTTCTGTTAGCACTACAGAGGTATTGGGTAGTTATCCARGGTTTTKCTCTGGCTAGTAGTCACAACCAACTAATGCATTATAGGTAGTTGTGGGTCATCAATAGGACCACAGATGGTGTTATAAACATTTTTATCCATATCTTGTATGTGATTTAATCCTGGGTCCTATCATAAAGCAATGCCACTCCASAACATGCAATTAATTTGTCCTCTGTTATTGGTGACGATGGGACAAATTGAAAATTTCCACCTAAGGGCATGACCCTGTATGRAGTAGTTGAAGCTTGAGAGGGTGGTGGGAGTAACCTTACTTAATAAACTKCTCTTCAATTGAACTGTAGMAGGTTTATAAGCCTCACCATTAGATGAAGATAAAGCACTGTAGGTGAGGAATCCAGATTGCCCGGTCATGCAAACCAGTAAAGMCATTGAACCCAAATGCTATGCTAAAAGATACCACTTAGATAGTAATTAGGTTGGGTTATGTCTGTAACTGGGAAATATGTCGAGAATTCATCGATGGTTAGAGAACATGTAATAAAATGTGGAGTCGATAGGGTAATGTGGGTGCCATGATACACGACCTTGTCACTGTGAATCCCACCAATAGCGTAGTATTGCTTTCTTTCCATGTTTGTGTAGAGCATTGTAAGTTGTAACAAACATCAGTTGAGGTTGGTGATTTGGTGGCTTTCGACTCTTATGGGCTAGATATCTTCATTCTTTCTTCTCCACATTCAACTCTTGCCTCATACTTTTCATATATGAGTTGGGTTTTATTAAATTCCTAGACTCTTCTATGATTATTGTTCATATTCAAGCCATATGCATTCAAATTTGTTGTACATATAGATCATATAAGCATTAGAGAGGCTTCAGGCAAAGGAATCAAAGTTCAAAACCCTGGGGTGTTTGTATTGGGTTTTCTCTGAGCATTTGAAGTGGCGGATTTTGTTCAAGTTTCTTCGGTCATGGGATTTGCTATACCAAGACTGTTGTTTCATGTATCAGTTACGTTGTATTATATAAAGACTACCATGTGTTGGGCTCTTCATTTTGTTGGGCTACATGACTCTGGAGAACAAGACAACTCTTCCTGGTGAGATTTCCCTGATATCAATTCTTCTTCTATTCCTTCGATCTTTGCCGATACGATTAGAGTGACTAGATCCTTATCAATTTTGCAGGAAAAAAAAATTATATTAATTATTACTTTCTTTCTTGTTTTGATGCTTAGCTTGAATATCTACTTACACAACTAAATAAAAGAACCGATTTTTCAAAGAAAACTGATTTCTTCATGGAAAACTTTGATTTCTTTCCACAACTGATTTCTTCACGAAAACTGTGATTTCTTCACAAACTCATGGAAAACTTTGCATAAATGCATTTTTGCAACAGTCAAGTATATTTTGTCTTCTAAGATTTAGAAAGAGCTAAACCTCATTCGAGTAGCACAAAGTCACCAATGATGGGTGCAATTCTAACATTTTCTTCGTATGGAAAATTAAGATCCCAAACTGATGGTAGAATAAAAATCGTTAGTAATGATCATAGGCGTGTGAAAAAAAAGAAAGATCACAGGGAGAGAAAAAGGATGTTATGCCTTCGATGTGAGAGATTATAAAAAAATAATGAAAATATTAAAGAGATTTCAACATCAAATCTCAATTTAACTCTGGGAAAACCCATATAGCAAGATACTATCAGGAAAGGTGTCACACTGCAACTAGGCCTGTAACATCTACTTAGCTTGAATTTCTACTTAGCTTAGCTTGAATTTCAAGTCAAGTTTTGAGGGCGATGCAAGTCAAGCTTTGATTTGATGCTTAGCTTGAATTTCTACTTGAATATATCTCACTCCTTAGAGTTTGTTTTTTCGTTTCTCCCCTCATCTGTGGGCTTACACGACGGACAATCAATTTAGAGACAACTTGCCTGTCATTACATTCAGGAATATTGCAGAGAGATTCTTTGAGTCGATAGGGGGTGATCTCATGTGTGCCATCTGTTTGAACTCGTTCGAGGAAGAGGAGCATATCACAGAATTGTGTAATTGCCATCATATATTTCACAGGAATTGTCTGGATAAGTGGCTTGATCATCGTCAGACGACGTGTCCTCTCTGTAGATATTTCCTTATGCCGGAGAGAATACTCGATATAGAGGTGAGTAAATCGTGGGTTGTTGATCAGATCGCTTATATCTTCGGTGAGGATTTAGCGATTTCATCATAACAAAGAGAATTTTCAAGGAAAAAACCGAATTGTGTATGATGTATATGTTAAAATAGATTAAAATTTATAGACTGATCTGTCCATAACGGGATATGATGGTAGAAGTTTGTGATGGATTTAAGTGGGGTCAGTGTATGATTTGGGGTTTAGGGCGGTTTCCAGGCTAACAAGAATTATAGCCAAAAAAACTATCATTAGATCTGCACTGATACTTGAAGTTACAATAATTATAGAGTCAACAACCACTCACCAATTTTGACACGACATCACCTACTTATCATCCGTCTTCATGATGCATAGAAACTTCCATTAAGATCTTGTTCAGTACCGTCAGAGTACCTACTCCCAAAGGTTTAAAACTTATTGTGTATTTATCCATGAAGACCTTTCCTCCTCCCCCTCCTCCACTTTCCTCTTATAAAAATCAAGTGAAAGTGGTAAACCTCTGCTATTTCTTTCAATAAATTAGATCTTCTGATCCATTTGAAATGGTGAGGCTGGACCGTCAATGGAAAAGAGTAATCATTATGAGTTGTTTGTTAACTTTTCAGACCCCAACCCAGTTTCATTCTCGCTGATTTTTCAGCCAATGTTAAATGACGAAACTCCAGTTTCAGCACAGTTTCAGCATAAAAAAAAACTTAGCAGAAAATAAACTTCAGAACTGAAACATGAGGATTCTGAACATCATTTTCAATGCAAAAATAAAATATCAACAGCATATAAAAACTCAGAAAATTATTGACGCGAAAATTTTTGGTCTAACATTGACCCTGGAAAAACCCACAAGGTGAAAACCAGTGAGAGAGGGCCTTTTATTATTTATGAGCTTCTGAGAAATTTCTTTTACAGCATATTCATCTTCAGAAATTTACACAAACTTATCTGGACATTCCTGTAGCTTTGCTCCTCGATTTCTAAACTAGAAATCCATACACTGTACGACTGTCCCAGCAATTAATGTTGTCTGGAATGTCTCGAAATTCATGCCCAAAATTCTTCCAAGGCTGTATGAAAAAACCAGCAGTGTAAATGTTTTGAAAAACATGCCAAGACCTCGAAAAACGTGCCCAAAATTTATGACAGTACGACCCTTGAATTTTGTGCATGTCCGTATGGACTGTACGGATTTTCTATGCTGCTGATATTTTATTTCTACGTTGAAAACGATGTTCAGAATCCTCATGTTTCAGTTCTGAATTTTTTTTTTTGCTAAGTTTTTTTTATGTTGAAACTGTGTTGAAACTGGAGTTTCGGCATTTAACATTGGCTGAAAAATCAGCGAAATTGAAACTGGGTTGGGGTCTAAAAAGTTAACATTGTTCACACTCCCACGATTACAGAAAACAATAATCTCCATGATCGCAACAAAATAGAAGTAGTTGTTGAATCTCTTCATTGCTTTAATTGTCAATGGCACGGTGCACCGTCCTTATCTACTCTCCTTTACCTTCGGAAGCTTCCAACGTCCTAGCTCAATGTACAACAAGTCGTTCCATCCAATTCGTCTCATAGTAGAGAATTTGGTCATGGTCAAATATTAGTGGTAAGGAAAACCTAGAATTAAGTTAAATGTTATTGGTAAAGTTTACCTGATCTAGTTACAGTTTGGTCAAATGTTATTTGTAAATTTTTCTTTAATTCAGTTGGAGTTTTGATGCTAAAGTTTTCTTTGATTTGATTGGAGTTCTGAATTTTTTAAACCTTCAGATGAAGATATATTATTGGTAAAAGGTGTTAGTATTTGGTGGTTGTTTTTTTCTTTAACTCATTTGGAGTTTTGAACTTTTAGATACCTTTAAAATGGGCTAAAACCTTACTTATTGTAGGTATGATTAATATTGCCAAATTTCAGCCACTCCTTGAAAGTCAATGACTACTAAATAGTCACATAAGGTGAATACTTATTAAATTATGTTGTTGATGGCTACAATTGAAATTTTTTTGAGCAGTTTGAACTTCCCTGTATACCTGCATAGAGTAAAGGCCATGTCCATCCCAAACACTGTTCATTTATTTTTGTATCAGTCAAAAGATTTAATTGCTTCCCGTTATGAAATTGTCAAACTGACTACTATGATGTAGACTTATCTTACTTCAATTTTGGCAGTTAAAGAAAAACATGTTTGGATTAATGTTACTCATTGTAAAGAGAAATACAAATGATTATATTCCCATTTAATTTGTATTTTTATATTCCCTATTTTTTTTTATTGTGTATAGGTATACATTATTGAAAAATGTCACCTGTGGGTCATCCTAAAAAGGATAAAAGACAACGTTCAATAGCGGATGCATTTGGTATTCCTCAATGCTCTAATCAACCATGCAACTCTGAAAATGAAGTATATGATCATCCATTTGAAGGCCACGAATCATATAGTGCAGAACTTCTTGAAGAGGAACCAACATCCAAGAGGCCCAAAAGAGCATTCAAGTCCAACTGGAAGACAATATTCCCATGGACTTATGCCGTAAAATATTGTAATGGCGTTGAAAGGATAAAATGTTCATGGTGTGTAAAATTTAAAAGGGAAACTCCATTTGCTAAAGATGGAAGTACGACCCTTCAAGTTAGTGGTATAAACATCCATGCAACATCAGAGGCTCATAAATTTTCTTTGCAACTTTTAGAGGGGGAAAGAAAGCAAAGTACTCTTCCAATTACTAAACATGTAGAGC
>JASDQU010103393.1:198094-216740 GCA_032191745.1 Picea mariana | reverse complement strand
GTCAGCTTATTGTTGAGCATGGGGATTACTGTTTTGAATCACGAGATCAAGAATCGAACCATAATTCCGAGTCCCACGAGCTCAAGCGCTGGCGAACAGTTAACTAAGTGATAAACATTGTATTTCAATTTACAAGATTTTTTTGTTTGATTTGGTTGCAGTTGTGATTTTGTTTTCTTATGTCGGTCGGTCAGTTGAACTAGATCTATAGCAGATTTTACTGGACAATGTAGTGAGAAGCAGTTTCTATGACCTTATCTTTGAAGGTATTAGAGGAGATGGTAATGTTGGGAAGAATTACAGGTCCAATGGTAGTGATGGGCTTACTTCTATACTTGAGAGGCATGGTGTCAAACGTTGTTCCTGGGTTACCTAGTAGAGTTGGAGCTAGCGGCTGGCTCTCTTTTGATGGGTTTCACAAACATTCAGGGCATTCTGTCATATCGAGGTTGGCCATGGGAATGGAGCCCATATGTGGCCAGGCCTTCGGAGCAAAACGATGGGCTACTCTAGGTCTAACACTCCAAAGAACAGTCCTCATCCTTCTCTGCGCCGCAGTTCCTATTGGAATTTTGTGGTGTAATATGGAGCCAATTCAGGACAAAAGCATTACTAGTCTGCCAAGCACTTACACTGTCTTCTCCCTGCCTGATCTAATAATGCAGGCCTTCCTTCATCCTCTCAGGATTTACCTGAAAACTCAGAACATTACACCGCCGTTACCATGGTCTACAGCGATTGCTCTTTTTTTTCATGTTCCACTCAATTATGTAAATAAGGGGTTCCGGGGTAGCTCTGGCTTCAATGTGTACAAATTTCAATATCGTATTGTCAATATGGTATTGTAATGTGTATAAATTTCAATATGGTATTGGCATTGATATGCTACCTTTATTTATCGGGTGCGTATAAGAAATCGTGGCAAATTCCATGAAAAGAATGCCTCAAAGGGTGGAACATGGAATACCTTCTGAGTTTGTCTCTTCCCAGCTGCGCATCTGTGTGATTGGAATGGTGGTGGTATGAAATTATGATAATTCTTTGTTGGCTCTTGTTAGATCCAAAGGCAACAGTGGCAGCCATGGGAATTCTCATTCAAACCACATCTCTCCTTTATATCTTCCCTTCGTCGCTTAGCCTGGGAGTTTCAACGAGAGTAGGAAACGAGCTTGGCGCTAACAGGCCAGAAAAAGCTCGTTTGAGCATGATAGTAAGCATTGCATGTGCATTTGTAATGAGTTTCATAACCATCTTCTTTACGGTAGCCATGCGTCACACATGGGTAGAATGTTCACGAGTGATGGACAGATTTTGTCCCTCGTATCCGTGGCCCTTCCCATCGTAGGGCTTTGTGAAGTGGGAAATTTTCCTCAGAGCAAAGGATGCAGAGTTCTACGTGGCAGCGCTTGGCCAACCATCAGCGCCAACAATAATCTGGGTGCATTCTACTTCATTGGTATGCCAGTTGTAGTTATGATGGTATTTGTATTCAACTTTCAATTTGTGGGAATATGAGTGGGTTTGCTTGCAGCTGAAGCGTCCTGTATCACTATCATGTTATATGAATTGTTGAGGACGGATTGGATTCTACAGGAGCAAAGAGAAAAGGAGCACAGTAGCATAGATGGATCACATGAGCGAACATGCTGCAATATGGAATTAATTTATGGGTTAACAATGAGGGTCACAGTTGCAGATTTGGATAAAGGTTATGATACAATGTACCCTACATGCATATATCTTGATCAAGAAAATACATCGAACTAAGGCCATTGTAGTGCATATTGTTTGCTTGAGAGAATGCACTTATTTGAGACCTTGTAGTGCAGAATTAGGCCATTTCAGTTAGTTATAATTGTAGCCTCAACAATATAACAGCATGTGACTGTACACTGGCCAAGTCGTTAGGATTTCTTGTTTTGTTTCTTGATTAAGTTGTAATGTTTCTAGCCTATAAGGTTCATCATTTCATCTAATATGAACACGCTCTACACATTCTTGTTCTCTATCTGTTTTCTCTATATTATCTTCTTTGCTTCTTATTTTGTCATGGTATCAGAGCGTAGGATGTAAGCCTCTTCACAGTGCCTAGAGAGCAGCCTGATCCTAGGAGGAAGAGTGCAGAGAATATATTGTCTTGCAGACGAGAGCGTCGAAGGTAAGACTCTTCACAGAGCTTGGAGAGAAGTCCGCTCAAAAGATCCTTGGAGACATGAGAGAGTCCGCTCAAAAGATCCTTGGAGACATGAGAGCGCGAGGAAGCAGCCCTGCATAAGGACAAAGCGTTTAAAGATTCGTGGAATTCCTTCTTGAGGAGGAAGTTGCAAAAGAAGCAAAGGAGAATCTAGATCAACCATAAGATCGACCGCGGGAACTAATATGAGCCATTAAATCAAGATCAGAAAGGACGAGGAGTGAGCAAAAGAGGTGAACAGTTTTTAATCGTTAGATTTGGGTGAGAGAAAGAATAGTCTTCAGATCCAAAAAAGGTGCGCAGGTTTTAACCGTCGAAGTTCTCCGGACTTCGCGTATTTGACGATTTCGTGCAAAGGTTGTAAAGGAGTCGAAATCTTCCCAAGTTCTGATGCCCAAAGCAAATCATGTCTGTTGATCCAAGCTCAAGACCTGTGTCAGTAGATCCTACAGTCCAGTTGTATAGCACTCTGGAGGACTTTGGACGAGAAAGTGTCTAGACTCCCGAGGTCCCAGAGAGTCGAAGNTCTCTATCTGTTTTCTCTATATTATCTTCTTTGCTTCTTATTTTGTCATGGTATCAGAGCGTAGGATGTAAGCCTCTTCACAGTGCCTAGAGAGCAGCCTGATCCTAGGAGGAAGAGTGCAGAGAATATATTGTCTTGCAGACAAGAGCGTCGAAGGTAAGACTCTTCACAGAGCTTGGAGAGAAGTCCGCTCAAAAGATCCTTGGAGACATGAGAGAGTCCGCTCAAAAGATCCTTGGAGACATGAGAGCGCGAGGAAGCAGCCCTGCATAAGGACAAAGCGTTTAAAGATTCGTGGAATCCCTTCTTGAGGAGGAAGTTGCAAAAGAAGCAAAGGAGAATCTAGATCAACCATAAGATCGACCGCGGGAACTAATATGAGCCATTAAATCAAGATCAGAAAGGACGAGGAGTGAGCAAAAGAGGTGAACAGATTTTAATCGTTAGATTTGGGTGAGAGAAAGAATAGTCTTCAGATCCAAAAAAGGTGCGCAGGTTTTAACCGTCGAAGTTCTTCGGACTTCGCGTATTTGACGATTTCGTGCAAAGGTTGTAAAGGAGTCGAAATCTTCCCAAGTTCTGATGCCCAAAGCAAATCATGTATGTTGATCCAAGCTCAAGACCTGTGTCAGTAGATCCTACAGTCCAGTTGTATAGCACTCTGGAGGACTTTGGACGAGAAAGTGTCTAGACTCCTGAGGTCCCAGAGAGTCGAAGTAACTCTGGACCGTTGGATCCAGGGGCAGGTGTCAGATGATCCCTGTATTCAACAATCTGGTGCTTTGAAGGATAGTTGGTATTATTTCATTAAAGAATCCCCGAAGTCCCGAGGGAAATCCCCACTATCGGATTGGAGGACACGTGGCGTCTTCTCAGCGCTTCGCTGGTTCGGTGTTCGGGAGGAATAACAGAAGGAGGTTATGAAAGTCCCGAAGGCGTGAAGTAGATCTAGACCGTTGGAGCCAGAGGAAACACACGTCACGTGATCCCACACTTCAGAGCTAGAGCACTTCATAGGTTTAAGGAGTGTGAGGCAGTCAGAATTGCGGAAGGGGTGGTTGCCTAGAGTTAATCTTGGCCATTAGTTTCAGTGGACACGCGATGTCATTCCGGAAGTTTAGAAGATCAACACTCTGGAAGAATGAAGGTTTGTTGAGTCAAGAACTCCCAAACCCCCGAAGCTCCGAAGAGCTGGAGTAGATCCATACCATTGATCAAAGTGGACATGCGGCAGAAGATCCTACACTCCAACGAATAACCACTTCGCAGGACAAAGGAATGCATGAAGAGAGAACTCCCAGAGGAATGAAGTCCCATAGTTCATCTAGACCGTTGAAGGTTGAGGACACGTGTTGGTAGATCTGACACTCCATAAAGTTACCACTTTGAAGATTTGTGGAGGGTGATCTCGCACTTTAGAAATTATACACTCCAGAGGTTTGCACGTATTAGCAGAAGAAAACTCCTGAAGGCCGGAGTTTCGAAGAAGATCTTGGTCGTTGGTTTGCAGAGGTCTGAGGACCGTTGGATTAACCTCTCTCCAGAGAGTTCACTAATTCAACACTCTGGAGGATTGTTAGTATTGTGCACTGAAAAGGCTCGATGCTCGAACTCCCGAAGTAATTCTGAGTTGTAGATATCGACGGATAATTGAGACCATCGATCCCTTCCCCTTGTTCGAAGGTTCACGAGCTTGAAGGAATTGAGAGATAAGGAAGGAATATCACCCGGAGCCCTGAAGCTCGAAGAGCCTGAAGAGGTCGGAGCTCTAGAAGTAGTGATTTTTGGGATTAGCACTTGGTTTTCAGTCCCCGATCACATGAGAAGCTGAACTTTAATTTTTTTTGGCTCTCAAGTACACTGAGATAGCTTGATTCTTCCATTAGAGGGGATACAGTCGATAAACAAAATATTTCGGAGCTCTGACTCAATAGATCTCGTTCTTGGATAGTCAGACCCAGCCAAATCAGAGCTAAAGAAGTGATCGACCTCGCGATTTTTGGCCCGAAGTCACATAAAGGATTTCACATAACTGGTTTTCCGCACGAGAAACAAGTAAAGCATGAAAATCCCTAACATTTTTTTTCTGTTCTATTTATTTTCAAGATGGCCACCTCTAACAATTTAGGACCAACACAAGGGTCAATTCTTCTTGGAAAGAACTATGAATTTTGGTCTCTTAGAATGTGATCCTTCTTACAAGCATAGTAGTGCTTGGATCTAGTGGATCTTGGCTACATGGAACTAGATCCAACATCCCTAGCTACCATGACCAATCAAGAGAGAGTTGCTCAGGTAAAATAGAGGAATAGAGAGAATAAGGAAGAATTCTAGATTCAAAACTCTGTGGATGACTCAATTGTCTCCAAAATCACAGGTGTTGTTACTTCAAAACAGGCCTATGACATCCTTCAATCATCTTACTAAGGAAATGACAGGGCCAAAACAGTTAAGCTGCATACCTTGAGGACCCATTTTGAGACTTTAAAAATGACAGAGTCTAAAACCGTGGACCAATTTATGACCAGAGTCATGGGAATTGTAAACCATATCAAATTGACTAGTGAAGACATCGTTGATCAAAGGATCATTGAGAAAGTCCTCAAAAGTCTACCAAAGAAATTCGAAATGGTTGTGACAGCCATCCTTGAATCCAAGGATCTATCAAATTTTTCAATAGATGAACTAATGGGTTCTCTATTGACACATGAGACCAGACTACATCTCGAAGATGAGTCAATAGCCAATGCCTTTAAGACTCAATTATCCTTCAGCAGAGGGAGAGGTAGAGGCAGAGGCAAAGGTCATCGAGGAAGAGGGATACGTCCAAGTAACAATCACTCAAGTGAAGGTCACAGACATCAAAACTAGAATCATAATTTCCATCCTCAAAGAGGAAGACAGAGGAGATCAAATGACAAAGAAAGAATACAATGTTATTACTGCAAAAATTATGGGCACTATGAATATGAATGCTGGAAGAAGCAATCAGATCAACACTCAGACAGAGAAAATGTCTCAAATCATGAAGGAGAAACCTCAGATGGTATGTTTCTCTCATGCCACAAGACTAAAGAACAACACAAAGATCTTTGGTTGCTGGATAGTGGATGCAACAATCACATGACAGGTAACAAAGATTTACTTTCATGCATTTATTCTTCTATTTCATCTGATATTACACTTGGAGATGTCTCTTTAGTCAAAACTCAAGGAAAAGGAAGTGTACCTATTCTCACTAAACAAAATGTAAAGAAATCCATAAACAATGTGTATCACGTTCCAGATCTCAAACATAATCTATTAAGTGTAGGTCAACTAGTTGAAAATGGCTATAAGGTACTTTTTGAAGGAGCATCATGTAGGATATATGACAAATATTCTAGTAGAAAATTGATTTCTGAAACCCACATGACTAAGAATATAATGTTTCCCCTGACCCTTAGAACTACAATTTTGATCCAATCTTATGCACAAAGTGCATCCACCCCCAATGAAAATATTGTTTGGCATGCAAGATTTGGACATATACCCTTTCAGAGTCTAAGCCTTCTACAAAGGCACTCCATGGTCAAAGGTCTACCTATCTTCAAAGAAAAAAATCCCCCACGTGAGTCCTGCATTCTTGGTAAACATAAGAGAATAAGATTTCCATAGTCCTCCACTCAAGCCAAAAAACACTTAGAGATGGTTCACACTGACCTATGTGGACCAATGCAAACGAAGTCAATAGGTGGTAGCTTTTATTTGCTAACATTTATTGATGACTTTAGCAAGAAAATATGGATCTATTTCCTCAAACACAAGTCTGAAACCTTTACAAAGTTCAAAGAGTTGAAGGCTCAAGATGAAAAATAGAGTGGGAAATATGTGAAGATTTTCAGGTCATATGGAGGAGGAGAATACTTTTCAACAAAATTTGCAAGTTCTAGAAATCACAAGGAATCATCATGCAAACTATAGCCATGTATACTCCACAAGAAAATGGAGTGGCTGAGAGGAAAATCCAAACTATAATGAACATGGCAAGGAGCCTTCTCAAGGAGAAGAGTCTGTCAAATCTATTTTTGGCTGAAGCAGTAGCATGCTCAGTTTATCTCCTGAATAGATCCCCAACCACTAGTGTCAAGGTGAAGGTCCCTCAAGAAGCATGGACTGGGACAAAAACTAATGTTGCTCATCTTAGGACTTTTGGATGCATTGCATTCGTTCACATACCTTCCAAATTGAGGAACAAAATCGATGATCGAAGTGAGAAATGCATTTTTTTGGCTATAGTGAGACATCCAAAGCCTATAGACTCTACAATCCGATTTCAAAGAAACTAATTCTCAGCAGAGATGTCAAAGTTCCTGAAAATCAGTTCTGGAGTGCGTCTGAAAATCGCCCTATGCAAAGTCAAAATCCATTGCTGCCACTTGCTGAAAACACAGAAAATTCAGGACATCAAACACATCAGCATGTCCTTCGTCCTCAAGACAACTCTTCTTCAAGTAGAAATTCATCCTATGAACTTCAAAATCAGAGAACTTGAAGCTTGAGAGAAATACATTAGCAGTTGGATGATATTGACCAGGACAATATTTTTGCATTAATGTCATGTTAACCTACATATTTTAAAGAGGCTACTAAAGAGCCACATTGGGTTCATGCCATGAACCAAGAGATTGACTCCATTGAGAAGAAAAAGACATGGAATCTTGTTGATCTGCCCATACATAAGACATGTATTGGTGTCAAGTGGGTTTACAAAACTAAACGCAATGAAAAGGGATAGATTGAAAAACACAAAGCAAGACTTTTTGCCAAAGGATTCTCACAACAACTTGGCATTGATTATGGTGAAAATTTTTCTCCAGTATCAAGGTTGGACACTTCAAGGACTCTCTTAGCCATAGCATCTCAACAAAAATGGAAAGTATATCAGATGGATGTCAAGTCAAATTTCCTGAATGGTGTCATAGAGGAAGAGGTCTATGTGGATCAACCACCTGGATTTGAAGTCAAAGAGAAGCCAACCAAAGTGTATCGGTTGAAGAAAGCCTTGTATGGCTTAAAGCAAGCTCCAAGATCTTGGTACAATAGAATTGACACTTACCTAATCAAGAGTGGTTTCAGCAGAAGCTAAAATGAGCCAACTCTATACACAAAAACAAATCAGCAAGGTAAAATTCTTATTGTATGTTTATACGTTGATGACATGATATATACTAGAAATCTTGAGTTAACCAATTTTAAACAGGCCATGCAATTTGAGTTTGAGATGACAGATCTTGGCATAATGAAATATTTTTTGGGGATTGAGGTTGACCAATCAACCAAAGGGATTTTTTTTTGTCAGCAAAAGTATGCAACAAACATCATCAAAAGATTATGCATGGAAGACTGCAATCCAGCAGAAACCTCTATACCCCTAGGCACAAAATTGAGCAAGCAAAATGAAGGCCCTACAGTGGATTCTACCTTGTACAAAAGTTTAGTAGGAAGTTTGTTGTATCTTACAACAACTAGGTCTGATATTATGTATGCAACCGACCTTATTTCCAGGTTCATGGAATCTCCCAAAGATTCTCACTGGAAGATGACGAAAAGGATTCTGAGATATATTGCTAGCACTCTCAATTTTGGTTTATGGTACACTCAATCTGAAGATAATCATTTTTTTGGTTACACTGACAATCATTTTGCAGGCAGCCTAGATGAGTGGAAAAGCATCTCAGGGTATGATTTTCACCTAGACATGAACTTGATTTCTTGGGCATCAAAGAAGCAGCCCATTGTCTCAATATCTTCTGCAGAGGCAGAGTATGTCATTGCTACCTCAGCTTCTTATCAAGTTGTGTGGTTACGAAGACCATTTAATGACATTTGACATACAAAAAATGAGCCAACTCATATCTTTTGTGACAACACTTCAGCAATTGCTTTATCCAAAAACCATGTTTTTCATAAGAAAAGCAAGCACACTGTCACTCGCTTTCACTTCATACACGAGCTAGTCAATAATGGTGAAATCTACCTTCAATTTTGTGGCTCACGAGATTAGCTTCCAGACATTTTTACAAAGCCATTAGGAAAAACTATTATTGATTTTCAGAGACAACACTTGGGCATTATCGATGTTGATGTTTGTAACCGTTGAGTTTAAGAGGGAGTGTTATTTATAACTGTAACCTCAGCAGTATGTGACTATACACTGCCAACTGTATCAGTCATTAGGATTTCTTGCTTTGTTTATTAATTCAGTTGTAATGTTTTTAGCCTATAAGGTTCATCATTTCATCTAATACGAATGCACTCTACACATTCTTGTTCCCTATCTGTCTTCTCTGTATTATCTTCTTTACTTCTTATTTTGTCGATTTCGACACACATGATTCTGTCCTATTTTCCATCAAGATATGGAACTCATGAAAAAATATTTTATGAAAAGTTTGATTTACGAATAGTTCAATGTAATGCTGGTGCTCTTTGAACAATGGATTCAAGTATTTTTTAATACGATAATTTTATGTTAATTTTAATGATATATTAATGTTTGTTAAAGGTCAAAATTAGCGCATAGGTTTTTAAGAATACAATATATAAAATTAAGATCAAGGGAAACTGAAATAACATCTTAAAAGAATATATATAGAGAGAAAATAACAACATATTGGGAAATCACAAAATGAAGCAATGAATGAATTACAATATATAAAATTAAGACGAGGGGAAGGTGAAATAACATCTTAAAAGAATACAGAGAGAGAAAAAATAAAAGCAGAGTGGGAAAGTTTAACATGTTAAAAGAATACAGAGAGAAACAAAAAATAAAAGCAGAGTGGGAAAGTTCACCCTGAAGGAGTGGATGAAAGAGGAAATATCTTATTTAAACTTGTTATTAAAAATACTTTTAATATTTAAAGTTGTAAAGAAATGTGTAATGGGNTGAAATAACATCTTAAAAGAATATATATAGAGAGAAAATAACAACATATTGGGAAATCACAAAATGAAGCAATGAATGAATTACAATATATAAAATTAAGACGAGGGGAAGGTGAAATAACATCTTAAAAGAATACAGAGAGAGAAAAAATAAAAGCAGAGTGGGAAAGTTCACCCTGAAGGAGTGGATGAAAGAGGAAATATCTTATTTAAACTTGTTATTAAAAATACTTTTAATATTTAAAGTTGTAAAGAAATGTGTAATGGGTATAAGTTAAAGGAGTCACTTGGTTTACAATTCATAATGAGTAACTCATATAAATTTGTAAGTAGATGAAAGTTTATTTATTGAATTATATATATTTTTTATTTTTTAAATTATGTTTGATAGTTGATGTGAAGTTTTTTTTTAAATTGCTAAGATAGAGAAATGTTTTTATTTTTATTTTTTAGTGAGATTGTATTTGTAGATATTTGTTTTTAATAGAATATATAATTTTTATGCTCGACAATTTTTGTTTAAGTTTTTATTTTGAATGATATTGAGTTTAGAGTGAAACATAAAAAAGAAATTAAAAACATCAAAGGTTGTCCATCATAAAACCTAAAAAATGGAGACTATATTTATATATATAGTATTTATAGATTTTTTAATAGAGAAGTAAAATGAAGCTCTTTTGAACTTTGTTTTAAAATACTCATAGTTCTTATTGTACCTATCGAAGGCATAGGTATATAGAAATCGATATGCGTTGACCAACTATTAGTTCAGGTTTGACTAACAAAAAATTGAGCTTTATCAAAAGTATAACATTACAAACTGATTTTATTTATTTATTTTAATTAGTTTAAATCATTTTTCCTAATGTTTGATTGGTGGTTCAAATGACTATTATTGCAGAGCAACCCAAATTTTACACCTCAATCTTAGTTTAAAGAAAACGTTTGCCTGGTATTTTTTTCCCAACTTAGTACTGCTGGAAATTAATGCTAGCATTACTTGTAAACAATAAATGTTTGTTTTTCAATACTATATTTATACAACTTCCCTGATAGGCTGGTTGTCGCCATTGTTTATGTCGTGGTCATTTGTTGAGTGGCAATGTGGCGGCCTCCATGATGGACATGGGTATAACATGCAAACATTGAGTTAGGTACAACAGAGAGTCGAGGCGGCGATATATTCAAGGAGAATGAGAAGGAGAAGCTCAACACCATCAACAATGGAAGACGCTAAACTTGTTATAGTTATAACTCGTAAGTTCGTGACTAACATGCTTCTTTCAAGGAAACCGTTTGTAAGTATTTTGTGTGCCCTCCATTTCTATTTTTTTTTACGAAGCTCTTCCTTAGATGTTGGTTTTGGGTCCATTGGATGTCTAAGTATTAAGTTTCACCATATTCTTTTTCTTCACCTTTGGCAGGTTATCGATGTTCTTCACCCTGGAAGGCACAAGCCGACATAACAGTGGAAAATGCAAATTGATCGGGCTGAATTCTTGTTTGCCACATTTGGTAAAAGAGTCTCAAGGCCTCTTCACTGTAACCATGCTTGGAGTAAGATGAAATCATGGAAGTCCATGAGACCACATTTCTATCAGGCATTTCATATAATGCTTGGCGAGCTTCCACTAAACTGCCACATTTGGCATACATATTAACAAGATTGTTGCGTAAAGAGATATCAGGGTTAAACCCTGTTTGAATCATCTGGGAATGGACAAATTTTTTGTTTGGAGGTGCTCTCTCATGGAAACATCACTGAAGGAGACAAGAGTATGCAGAGGAATTTGGCTGGGCTGTCATCTGCAAAATGTGAAGAGCCTCTTGTAGTTGGCCATGGTTACACAATGCTATCACATCTCTAGATGAAGTCTCTTTGTTAACAGTGCTGGCATGCCCTTGGGCATCAATAGCGCGTGAAGAGATCAAGGCAAACTTGTAATTGGTAGTTTGGAAAATGAAATTTAGCTATTGTTTCTTATTCTTCTGCTTATCAATCTGAAACAAAGGTGCCATTGTGTCTGCTTACTGGTATGATTGAAAATCATGTTATTGATAATAACCCTCTACCAAGGAAGCGATCCATAAAATCTTTGGCACAGGTATACAAAGAGCTAAGGATTGATAACTTGAATCTATGGCATAGGTATACAATGAGGTCAATATGCCTCTCTCCAAGTTATTGGCCATCAAACACTAGACTTGTTTTGTAGTGGTGATATGGCTCCAATCTATCAATGGCACCAACTTTGATTTTTCTGATTACTCTTCTAATTTGAAGAAAATTATGGGGATTAATCAACTCCAACTGAATAGTTGGGTGGTGGTCTCGGACATTGGAAATATCATGGGTTGGGTTTCTAGACTGGCGTGCGCATTTCTGCCAATGCGGGTTTTTCTTGGCATTAGAATGAGTTTAGTAACGGTGGGTTATGGCGTTCAGTGGCTAGTTCTGACTGAAATCATTCATCCATTGCATTATTGGTAGGTTATGCTCTTTCTAGATTCTATTTAATTTTGTTTTAGTTTATCCAGATTGAAGAATGGATTTTTATGAACTGTATAAAAGAGTTCTTGCACAGTGTACAAGACCTTCAAAGATGAAGCTTCAAAGATATTACACGTTTCTTCGCATAATAATTAGATAGTTGAAATAGAATTCTATAACACTACTTCCATTTTAGAAATTTCCTTATATTATATTTTTACAAGCGTGGTTTCAAAATATTGGCATGGATTCATGGTTGTGTTGGTTTAAAATATTTTTAGGTTTTACTATGTTATATCTTATTGGGTATTCGCTTTTATGATATTTAATTTGTTATTTCGGACAACACAAGTGTATATATTGTACATTCTGGCTGGGAATAACATATGGAAATAGTATTCAATATTATCGTTCCATTTATGAAGGAATATTACTTCATGTGATCAACCCATTTTGTCTTATCCTTATTTGTATCATGCATGAAATATACTACATATCTGAGATGCCATAGCAAATTATCTTTGAATGGCAATAATTTATTCAAAATTTGTAGTGAAAGGTGGCTGTCAAATTCTATTTAATGGTTAGATGGGAGGAAGGGTGTATGTGAAAGAACGAATGGATTAAAAAACTTATCATATATGTAGGTTCACATTTCTCTGGACACATAATAAATGTATTCTTTCTGTATAGCACGAAAACACATGTATATGTAACCACACATGGAAAGCTAGCTTTGATTTGTCATTTACCTACCCCTCTTGTTACAGATGTGGCAGGGGCTATAAAGTCTTAACTTTTATTTTATTATAACTGCATAGCGGCAGGTATATGCTGCCATGCAACCTTGTTTTAAAAAGTGGTGAAATGGATAACCTATCAATTATAAGATCATAATTTTTAGTCCTCTTTTAGCTGAGTTATATGAAATCATAAAGAAGATAGCTTATGGTTAAAAAGTCAAGATCATAGAATAGTTAATTACTCTTGGAATAATTATAAAAAATTGTTGAAATAATAAAACCAATTGTATTGACTACTTCTTTAAATTTAAGAATCTTTTTGATAAGGTGACTACATAACTTATGGAAGATATTAGAAGATATAAATGTTGTTTTTAAGATGAGAATTGTTATCATAAGGGTTTAAAAAGTAATTGATAAATTGAGGAAAACTGAGGTTTGGTAAGAAGACATAATTACAATATAGGAGTAGGAAAGGTTGTTCTTTGTACCTTACTTTTTTTGGTATTTATATTGACAAGTTAAAGGCATTTGTGGAAGAAGTAGGTTTTGATGGATTTAATTTGGTTAGTACAAGATATCCCTCTTAACTTGACAAGGAATTCAGAATTATCAAAAATTCTATTATATATTTCTACCCAATAAATATTGATAAGAAAAATCTTATAATCATCAAATCCAAGAACACTAGTTACTTTATGTTTGTGTATCATAATAACAATAATTAGAGAAAGTCCTTAAATTTCCTTCTTTACATTTCTCATTTATGTGACACATCTTATACATAGTCTAGTGTTATTTTTACGTTGACTTAAATGTCATGTGTGATGCCAATGTTAGGAACAAACATTACACATATTCTAGCATATATTCATCTTACTTTTGGATTTGTCAATTTTCCATAGGGGTCAAATCCCTAGAGGTGCAAACATTTCATCAAGTTTTACAATCTAAAAAAGGTTTGTAGTTCAATGGATTGTATCCCTCTCCATTGATAGATATGGATTTAAGATGGATCTATGATGATTTATTTTGTTATAGTTGATTTTTAAACTATTTTGGATATTCCACTAGAACAAGTCATCACAATAGATTTTAAACGTTTTCTTAGTATATTAATATGCAATGCTTTCTTGATACTAATATTTAATTATGCCCATTTTAAACTTTAATTTGAGCCAAGAATTTGAGAAATACACTTTAATCTTATTAAAATTTGTTGTACTTTTATGTGGAAATTATATTTATAAAATGAAATATTTATATATTAAAATAGTTTTATGAGGTAAGGTACGTTTTATGCAATGTATTTCTATTTATTTATTTTTATAATGGAAGAGATTAGAAAAATGTTTTTTTAATTTTTCATAGTTTTAAAAAATTGGAGAGAAATATTCATCTTCTTGATTTTGATGAATTAATAAATTACAAAAATTATTATTATCATAAATATTTAGAAATTAAAATTCAATATAAATATAAACCATATCTTTTAACATAATTCATGATTATACCCTATTTTATTATCTTTTATTATTAAAGATTTTAAAAATGGTTTATTATGCAATCATTTATTTAATAAAATTTATTTAATTTTATGTTTATTGAAAAAATATTTTTTCTTATTTCAAAATAAACTAAGATTAAAACTAAGATTAATAAAAAATTAAGTAATTTTATTTTAGAATTGTATTAAAAATATTAATATTAATATAACAAATTATATATATATATATATATATATATAATTCATTACAATTAAGTATATATAATTTATAATTATAAATATATGAAAATATCAATGCAGTTGACTACTTAGTTAGGAAACATTTTCCTATAACTTTTAATCCTTGAAATTTCTTTTTCTTAAAATTATGATAATTTGTTTTATGTTTTTATTTAGATTTTAGTTTGAATAAAAATATTTTTAAACTAAAAAATTATATCTATTTAAAATGATAATATTAATTTAATTTTAAGGTTACTATCAATCCAAAATTATATTGGTGTAAGAGATTCYCTTGTTTGTGAGATAAGAGAGGGGCAACGATTTGACTCTTAATGTTTATAGAAATGTACATACTCTACTCCCTTTATTTTAAAMCTGTAACCTCCAAAGAAGTATTTTTTTTAATTTTCTATTCTTAAAACAAAAATGTTTTCACTTTTTTAATATTATGTAAAAATATATTTAAAAAATTAAATTCATTGAAAAAACTAACATGTATACCCAACACTTTCACACTTCCTATTACCATAATGACAAACACTTTTGCTTATATGTCATGGACATATAAAGTCATTAATATTAGTCTTTAATACATGAAAGGAATATTCATTTGGAATTAAAGTCAAGATTGAAATCAAAGTATCAATATTAAATCATATGATCATTAATTTTATTATATTGAAGTTTATATGTKTCTGTAAAGYATAAGACCATTACTTTTTGTTTTGTCATTTRGGTTTAGTTTTGGTGGTTGAGAAGAATGATTGTTTTCCTTTTCACCTAGATTCAATTCTTACATATATATTATTGTAATAGTTTAGATTGATACATTTTACACTTTATATAATCAACATCACATATTTTACACTTTATACAATCAATGTCACACATTTTACACTTTATATAATCATAACATTAATTCATTTGTATAACATTGAAAATTGACATATTTTACACTTTATACAATTAATGTCAAACATTTCACACTTTATACAATCAATGTGATCTGTGAATCAATCATAACATTAATTGATTTGTATAACATTTTTTATAAAAAATTACATTTTTGAGTAGATTTTGTTTTTAATTGCACATCATGTTCTTTTTGTAAATTCTACACAAAAAAAATACTAAAAAAATAACAAGTGTTGAGATTATTTTTGTTTTCTCCTTAAATTTACTTTCACATATATTGGGTTGAATGAAAAATTATGAATAATAATATATATTAATAAATTCAATAATTATTTTACATGTGTAATTTTTAATGTAAATTTTCTTTTCAGAGTTTTTTTTTTTTGAAATTTTCCATTTTAAAATACCTTTTTTTCATTCTCTTACCCCATTCTTTATTAATTTGGGATAGCTTAAACTCTTTCCTAAATTTCAGCCTAGTGTAACACAACTTATAGGTTTCGTGAAAAGCCATAAGTAAGTACAAGTAATTACTCACTCATAAGCACATGTTGATACCTTATTTATTGTTTTAAAACATGTAGGTAACTATAATTTTAAAAATGACAAGGAACTACCAAAGACATTATTTTATAAAAAATATTCATATTTTTAAGATGGTTATGCTTGCTCAATTAAGATTGGGCTGATTTGGGATATGATGGCTAGGGTTTTACCCTAGTCACATGCTCAGATAGCCCTCGTTTTGGATCCGACATGGCATGGATACTCCCTCTTATTTTGGGTTGTCTTTGATGTCTATGGTTCAATGTGGTTCCATCAGCGTGGTGGGAGCCAAATTTTCTTCTTTGTCCTCCTCCTCAAGCTCACCCAGATCTGTGGGAGCCAATTTTCTAGCATCTACGGTTGCTTCGAGTGGCATATCCCTTCCTGGTGGAAGAAAATTAAACATGGAAGTGACTTCCTCAACATACCCCAGTCCTGGTTCTCTTGGTAAGGATTCCTTTAAAGGTATTATACATAATGCCTCTAGTTCCTTTTCTCATTTGGTGCAAGAGGCCCCAATTATTTTTCTATCATTAGGGAAAATTGTTATCCCTATGGAAACATGTTATAGTAAATCCGCTCTTGTTTGTTGATTCAATGGTCTTTGGCCTCGCCTTATCGATTTGTACAACTAGATATCAATGTTATTTCTCTCCAAGTTAAAACATGAAGGCATTATTTTCCCATGTGTTAAGGGGTTCTTCATTGTAGTGTTCCAACCTGAAACATACAAGGATATGATATCAAAATCAGGACCCTGGTTTTGGGGGATATGTAGACTATGTATGAAAACTTGGACCCCTTCCTTTGACTCTTTGACAAATTTATTTTCCTCGACCTCATTTTTAGTTATACTTTAGAACCTACCTTTGAATCTCTGGGGTTTATCTTCTCGCCTAGACATTGGCAATTCCCTTGGTAAATTCCACTTTAGAAGTGAGGAAACAAAGGAATATAGTCTCACTACATATGCTCGAATATGTGTTGAAATGGAATTCAATCAAGGGTTTCTAGTTGAAATAATCTTGAAAACTGAAAATACTCTTGTTCTAAAAAAATCTATTGCAAAAATGTTTCTTTTCACTTCAGAGTTTGTTTTAAAACATGACATTTGGCAACTAATTTCCCAAAAAGGCCAATACAAGCTAGAAATCATTAGCATAACACAAATTGGTGGGTTGGTGCCAATCCAGGACACCAAGTGATTTGCAAGAATGAGAAAAATGACACAGATCCTCCCATGGATATATATAGATATATATGTTGATATACTTATTGATCGGTATATATATCGACATATATACTAATATATATACTGGTATATTATATGTCGGTGTATATACTGGTATATATATTGACATATTATACTGATATATATGTCAGTATAATATGTCAATATATATATCGGTATATATATTGGTATAATATGTATATGTACTGGTATATATATCGACACATATATTGGTACAAATCAATTTTTTAATTCAATTTTTATGGTGGCCTATACTTACAAAATTTTGAGATGTTCAAATTTAAAATACGATCAATCAAAATTTTCCATATTTGGTTTTAAATGAGTTTACAAAATTAGAACCTAGTTACTTTGATTGAAAAGGTGATGGTAATTACAATTCCAGGCGTTTGAATTGATGTGAATATAGTTTCCTTAGAAAATTCATTTCCTATCTAGTAAATTTGATAGAAATAATTATTACATTTAAATTTTTTTATATAAACATTTTAATGTAAGTATATTAATGTATATACGGAAGGTGGCTTCTGTAAATGCACATATATGGAAGCACTTTCGTAAATGCGCATATGAAAATACAGAAAAGTTTCCATATATGTGCATATACAGAAGTAACATACTTACGTATATGCACATATACATAAGTTCTTCCATATATGAATATTTACGAAAGATGACCACTTTCATATATGTGCATTTATGGAAGGGATTCCATATATGCACATTTACAGAAGACGCCTTTTATATATGCACATTTAAAGAAGCCAAAAACTTTTGTAAATAAACATATACGAAAGTGCTTCTGTATATGCAAATTTACTGAAGAACTCCCATATATGCACATATATGGAAATGGTCGACTTCCATAAATTCACATATGTGAAAGGTGAGTATACATAAGCATGTACAAAAGGTGTCTCCCGTAAATGCACATATACAAAAGTCAGCCATTTTCGTATATGCACATATACGAAAGGATCTGTATGTACAAAAGGTGGCTTCTGTAAATTCACATATATAGAAAAAGACTAGTTCCGTAAATTCCCATATACAAAATGCGCATATACGGAAGGTAGCTTCCATAAATGCGCATTTACAAAAGTGATTCCATATATGTGAATTTATGGAATATGGATTTCGAAAATCCACATATATGGAAGGTCATTTCCGTAAATGCATATATATGGAAGCCCTTTTGTAAATGAACATATATAGAAGTCGTTGACTTTCGTGTATGCGCATATACAAAATTAGGTTAATTTTGTATATGTGCCTTTTGTAAATGTGCATATATGGAAGTGGCCCACTTTCATATATGCA
>JASDQU010103393.1:186695-197348 GCA_032191745.1 Picea mariana | reverse complement strand
GCCTTCCAAAAATGCACATTTATTGTGTCGACTTCCATATATGCACGCCTCCATATATGCACATTTACAAAATCCAAGTTCCATAAATGACCATTTACTGAAGTGTGCATATACGGAAGTGACTTTCCATAAATGCGCATTTACTGATGATAACTTCTGTATATGCACATTTACCAAAGCATGCATATACGGAAGCCATCTTCTGTAAATGCACATATACGGAAGTAAGCATATGTGGAAGTCACCTTTCGTAAATGTGTCTTCCCTATATGCATGCTTCCATATATGCGCATATAAGGAAATTATTGTCTGTAATTGCATACTTATACGAACACTTACAGAAGTGGTTGGCTTCTGTATATGGTGCATTCCATACATGCATAGTTACATAAGTGCATACATATGGAAGATGCCTTCCACAAATGCACATTTATGGAAAGCGCGTATACGGAAGTGTGCATGTATGGAAAACATGTATATGTGCATTTACGGAAGTGGTCAGCTTCTATATATGCATCATCCATATATGCGCATATACGGAAGCGCGCATATGTGAAATCCACCTTTCATAAATGTGTCTTCCATGTATGTGTGCTTACATATATGTGCATATAAGGTAGTTTTTGTCCATAAATGCACATCTATATGCACATTTACAGAAGTGGCTGGCTTCCATATAAGGTGGTTTTCATATATGGTGACCTTCATACATCCATATTGATGTAGGAGCATCGCTAGAAAGAACATCATCAAAGCGGAGGACAACTGGATATGCACCAATGCACATATTGAAGGCATTTTGAATTTGAAAGAGGAAACAATAATGTAATATCTAGAAAGATAGTTTTGCTTTTATGATTCAGAGATTATAACACAGATCTTGAGCATTGCTCTCATCCATCGGTTGGAGGCATTTATTGTATTAAATGTAAAGTAGGTTTAGACTTTAATTTGATTAGATGGTTAGAGATATAGGAATGAAAACTCTAGAAATATCCCTCTCATGTATTGTATTGAAAAAATTATTCTCATTTTAAGAATTAGAGATGTAGAGCAAGAGATCAAAGAAGAACAAAGATTGTAAAGAAATTGTATAAGCAGATAGTTGTTGCTATAGAACCCATGTACATATGCACTTGGATTAATATAAGGAATCTTTGATCCAATTTCATGGTGTTGTGACGAATATTGTTTGCATCTATTGAATGGTATGTTTACAGTTTTCTTATATACTCTATTATGCATTTGTTTCAATGTTGTGTGTATGTATCTGTGATTTCATGTTGAATGTATGAAGTCTGTGAGAGGAAGAGAATGAGTTTCAATTGTTTCTCATCTTGAGAATTTCGGCAAGGAGTGCAGTGAAAGTCCACAAAGATTGCATTGACGAAGTTCTGAGTTTCATCTCAGAAATGATCAAGAGGGATACCATTGTTCTCATACCAATAGAAGTGAAAGGATAGCACAAATCCATGCAAGGTGTGCGCAGGCGAGTTGAAGTCTTATAATTTTCAAACCAAGGAGAGAGGTTGAAGAACTGTTGTTGCAAGGAGTGCACAAAGTTGAAGAAGTCAAGTAATGAGAGGTCATTGTGAATGCCGCAAGGGCTATGTGTAAGGATAATTTAGAAATCCTTGAGTTGAAGCAAAGTGTAAGCTTGGGAGGTATAGAGACTTTGAAGAATTCAAATGTAGGATGAGGTCTGGAATCACCTCATAGAAGTCAAGTTCAGGAGGAAAAGACACCAAGTTGTTTGGCCAGAAGTTATCAAGGAATTGAACTAACGGTTGAAGTTTATCGGAGGGAGAACTACCAAAATTCTTTGGACCGTTGGATATAGCAGATCAGTGGAAGAGTTAAGGACATAGTCCTTGAGAAATTGTAAGCTCAAGGGGGAGAATAGTCGTTAGATTGGGATCAGGGAGAGTCATTGATCTAGAGCTTTGAAATTTTGGCTTTTTGAAAGTTGTAAGAGTCAAGGAGTTTGAATTTGAGATTCGCAAGACGCGAAATCCTCATAGGATCTAGACTGTCAGATCGCAGGAATCTCAAAACCGTTGATTTGTGGTGAGGATATATCATGGTTTCGTCTATCGGGCGATGGGGGGAAGTTGCATTGCAAATCCCTGATACGCAAAATCCCAAGGTGCCAAAATATTTGTCCCTTGGTCGTAGTTGAGGGTCACATCAAGAGAAGTCAAAGGAGGAGATAGTGAACTGTTACCCCTTTTTGGGGTTTCGTGGATTGAAGGAGTTAATGGGGCTCACATCAAAACTCGCAAAGTCACGAAACCCAAAATACCTTNTTGCAAATCCCTGATACGCAAAATCCCAAGGTGCCAAAATATTTGGCCCTTGGTCGTAGTTGAGGGTCACATCAAGAGAAGTCAAAGGAGGAGATAGTGAACTGTTACCCCTTTTTGGGGTTTCTTGGATTGAAGGAGTTAATGGGGCTCACATCAAAACTCGCAAAGTCACGAAACCCAAAATACCTTTTCAGGTGAAGACTGTGGTCACATCGGTTGGTCACATGGAGTGAAGGTTCACGCCTTGTGATTGCTTGTGAAGGCGTAAAACCTAGAAGGACCTATGGATACACACTCGTGTGTTGGAGGTTCCAGTGGGAACTAAATGAGTCATTCTGACTCGAAGGGAGATTAATAATGATCCTTAGACCAAGAGGTCAAGGAAAAAATGATAAGGTAGGGGTGCTGCATCAGGTGGTATCAGAGATGAGATTTTGAATTCTACATGGAACATATTGAAACAATGTCGCCTAGAATACATCAAGAGACAGCTATGCCCGATCCAGCTGTGAAAAGGGAAATGAGAGAACTTCGTGCTTGATTATATGCTATGGAGACAACACAGAAACGAGCTATTGATACAAGAGACGTGAGTGAAGAAGAAAGGGAAAATGAAGTCGGATATGAAGAAGAAGTTGTAGCCGAAGATGTTGCAGAAGAAGGTCTATTCAGATTTGTTCCAAGAATAGGTGCCAAAGCAAATATAGATATTTTGATGTACGAAGGAAACTTATATGTTGAGGAGATGCTAGATTGGTTTAAATCTCTGGATAAATAATTCGACTATGAGAATTTCAAGGAGGATAAGAAAGTTAAACATGTTGTCACTAGATTGAAAGGGAATGCAACACTATGGTGGGATGAACTGCAAGATGATAGGCGTTGCAAGGGTAGACAAAGAATCAAAATCTGGGATAGGATGGTTTCAAATATGAAAGAAAAGTTTATACCGAGATATTACCAAATTAATATGTTTCAAAGAATGCATAATTTGAGACAGAAAGGGATGAAAGTGAAGGAATATACTAAGGAATGTTATTGACTAAAAATCAGAGCAGGTCATCATGAGATTGATGATGAAAAAGTTGCTAGATATATGAATGGTATGAGATATGAAATTCAATATGAGATGAGCATGATGATAATAAGGAATGTGGAAGATGCTTATTAGGTGGCTTTACAGGCTGAAGAGAAATTGGCCCGAAATAAAGGTCAAAGGGGAAGAGGTAGAAGTCAGAGAAGAGGCAAAGAAATTGCCCAAGAAAGAGTACAGAATCCCAAGGATGACTAAAATAGACCTAATAATCACCCTGAAAAAAGAGGAAGTTGACAGGGAAGACAATATGCCAATATGAATAGTTTTCCTTGAGCAATAGGAAGAAGAAGAGTCAAAGGAGATGAGATAAAGTTTTTTGTTTGTGGAAAGATTAGAAACAAATCTTTTGAATGTTCTAATATAAAGAGAGATGGAGGAGGAGAAGCTCACATTTCATAAGTGCAAAGGAAAAATGTCAAGGTAGAAGATGAAGAAGGTGGAAGATCCTTGATGATGAGGAAAATTCTCTTGAGGCCGAAGAAGGAGATAGAGAATCCAGTCCAAAGAAATAGTTTTTTTAGAACTTCTTGCAATACCAAGGATAGGGTATGCTAGGTAATAGTGAACAGTGGAAGTACAGATAATCTAGTATCCACAGTAATGGTGGAAAAGTTGGAATTGGAGACAGTTGCACATCTAAGCCCATATAAAGTTTCATGGTTGCAAAAAGGACATTAGGTAACAATCACTAAACAATGATTAGTTGAATTGAAGATCAGGGGTTATAGAGATGCAATCTTATGTGATGTCATTCCCATGGATATCTGTCATCTTTTGTTCGGGATACCATGGCAATATGACATAAATGTTGTTCATTATGGGAGAAAGAACACATACACCTTGGAAACGAATGGTAGAACACATATGTTGTTGCCAATTGAAGATAAGAAGGTGAAAGAAGATGCAATAAATACTATACTTCTCATGAGTGGGAAGGAACTTTTGGATGAGGTGAAGAAAGATGAAGACATGGATTTTGTTGTGGTAAGAAAACCTAGAGTCATCTTGACCAGTACTTCAATAGATAATCTACCGAAGGAAATTCAAGAACTACTGGAGGATTTCTCTGATATAGTGGTGGAGGATTTACCTTGTTCGTTGCCACCCATCAGAAGTATAAGCAATCACATTGACCTTATACCAGGAGTGAGTTTACCAAACAAAGAAGCATATATATTGACGCCGCTGGAGAATGAAGAGGTTAAGAAGCAAGTCCAAGACTTGATGGACAAAGGATTAGTCAGAGAAAGATTGAGTCCATGCGTTGTGCCAAAAGTGTTATGTCCAAAGAAAGATGGTGGATGGATAATGTGTACAGACTCGAGGGATATAAACAAAATCACCATCAAGTATAGATTTCCTTTACCCAGGATGGATGACTTGATGGATTGCTTGAGTGGGGCAAAGGTTTTTTCAAAGATTGATTTGAAAATAGGATATCATCAGATTAGAATAAGGGAAGGTGATGAATGGAAGACAACTTTCAAAACAAATGAAGGACTATATGAATGGCTTGTCATGCCATTTGGTTTGATAAATGCACCAAGTACTTTCATGAGACTAATGAATGAAGTCTTGAAATATTTCATTGGAAAGTTTGTAATTGTGTATCTTGATGATATATTGATCTGCAGTAAGACTGGGGAAGAACATTTGAGGAATTTAACTCTAGTGATGAGGAGGTTGCAACAAGAGAAGTTGTTGATAAATTTGAAAAAGTCATATTTCATGAAGAAAGAACTCATTTATTTGGGTTTTGTGATCTCTTCGAATGAGTTGAAGGTGGATCCTGAGAAAGTAAAAGAAATCAGAGATTGGTCATCACCAAGGAATATCTTTGAAGTCAGAATCTTCCATGGGATAGCCAGGTTTTATAGGAAGTTCATCAGAATTTTAGTGGAATTTTTGTGCCAATGATGGACACAGTCAAGAAAAGACATAAATATTTTCATTGGACAGAGGAATTAGAGAAAAGTTTCAAGTTGTTGAAAGAAAAGATAACTGGACAGTCAGTTTTGGTTATGCTGAATTTCAGTAAAACATTCCAAGTCAGATGTGATGCAAGTGGATTCACAATTGGAGCAGTCTTGATTCAAGAAGACAGACCAGTTGCATACTTCAGTGAAAAGATGAATGATGCCAAGAGGAATTATTCCATGTATGAGAAAGAATTTTATGCAATCATATATGCACTGAAGAAATGGAGGCTTACTTGGTTCTAAAAGAGTTTGTCTTGTATAGAGACAACCATGCTTTACAACTCATAACTCGATAGGAGAAGTTGAACCAGAAACATGCAAAATGGGTTGAATTTATCAGAACTTCACTTTTGTTATAAAGCACATTTCTGGAACTACTAACAAGGTTGTTGATGCATTGAGTAGGAAATGCTTGATTCTATAGGAGTTTCATGTGAAGAACTTAGGTTTTGATAACCTTAAGGATATATACATAGATGATTCATATTTTAAGGATGCTTATGAAGCATGTGAGAATCTTGCTTTGAGAGAAAGTAGTCAATGGATTGAATACTTGATCTAGGATGGATTGTTGTTCAAAGGAAATCAGTTGTGTATCCTGAGGAGTTCTATGAGAGAAAACCTGTTAAAGGAAAAACATAGTGGGGGATTGGTTGGACATTTCGGCCATGATAAAAAAATTATGAAACTGAAACGTTTGTATTATTGGCTAGGAATGAGGAAAGATGTGAAGAAGTTTGTCAAGAAATGTAGAATTCACCATCACGCAAAGGGAAAAAGACAGAATACAGGATTGCATCAACCATTACCAGTACTAGAGAGGTCGTGGGACATGGTAAGCATGGATTTTGTGTCAGGATTGCCGAGGACACAGAGAGGTTGTGATTCCATATTCGTAGTAGTCGACAGATTCTAAAAAATTGAACATTTCATTCCATGTCAGAAAACTAGTGATGCAACGCACATTGCAAACTTGTTTTTCAAAGAAGTTGTTTAACTTCATGCCTTACCCAAGAGTATTGTTTCAGACAAAGATACCAAATTTGTTGGTAATTTATGGAGGACACTATAGAAGAAGATGGGAACAGATTTATATTTTAGCTCAACATATCACCCTCACATGGATGGGAATACTGAGGTAGTGAATCAAAGTTTAGGAGATTTGTTGAGGAGCTTAGCAGATGAACATCATAGTCAGTGGGATCAGATTCTCCCGCAAGAGAAATTTGCATATAATGACTCTCTTAACAGGAGCACAGGACATATCCCATTCCAGATAATGTATGGAATGTAGCTGAGAGGAGTATCTGAGTTGAGATACTTAGATCAGAGTGAGTTGAGAAGTATTGGAGCAGAAGACTTTGCAGCAGATATGTAAGAGCTCCACGGTAAGATCAGAGAGCGGTTGTAGTATTCTAACCACAAATTCAAGTGCAGAACATATCAAAACAAAAGAAAGATTCAGTTTGAAGTGGGAGAGTTAGTCTTAGCACACCTAAAAAATTAAATATTCCCAAGGGGAACATACAATAAGCTGAAGATGAAAAATATAGTGCCGTGTAAAATTATGAGAAAATTTGAGGCCAATGCTTACGAAATAGAATTGTTGGATGGTGTGGGCATATCACCCATATTCAACATAGTGGATATGTATCCTTACAGAGTAGATGAAGCAAGAGGTGAAGAAGATCAGAAAGAGGTTTAGTGGGTTAAACAGATGCCTGTAACTGAAAATCCACAGATGGAAAAGATCATTGATCAGAGAGTTAGCAAAAAGACCTGGAGAAATACATATCTTGAGTATCTAATCAAGTGGAAAGGACACCCGATTCAGGATTCCATTAGGGAAAGCGAAGAGAAGATCCAAAAAAATGGAGAGACGGTGCAGGATCTCATGAATAGGAGTTCATGAATTTTTCAGCCAGAGGAGTATGATGCAGGAGCATCGCTAGAAATGATGTCATCAAAGCGGAGGAAAGCTAGATATGAACCAATGCACATTTTGAAGTTATTTTGAATTTTAAAGAGGAAACAATAATGTAATATTTAGAAATATATTTTTTCTTTTATGATTCAGAGATTATAACATAGATCTTAAGCATTTCTCTCATCCATTGGTTGAAGGCATTTATTTTATTAAATGTAAAGTAGGTTTAGACTTTAATTCGATTAGATGGTTAGAGCTATATGAGGGGAAAATCTAGAAAGATCCCTTGTATGTATTGTATTGTAACAATTATTCTCATTCTAAGAATTAGAGTTGTAGAGAAAGAGAGCAGAGAAGAACAAAGATTGTAAATAAATTGTATAAGCAGATAGTTATTGCTATAGAACCCATGTACAGATGCACTTGGATTAATATAAGGAAGCTTTGATCCAATTTCATGGTGTTGTGATGAATATTGTTTGCATCTATTGCATGATATGCTTACAGTTTGCTTATATACTCTGTTATGCCTTTGTTTCAATGTCGTGTGTATGTATCTATGATTTCATGTTGAATGTATGAAGTCCGTGAGAGGAAGAGCATGAGTTTCAATTGTTTCTCATCCTGAAAATTCCTGCAAGGAGTGCAGTGAAAGTCCAGAAAGAGTGCGTTGACGAAGTTCTGAGTTTCATCTCAGAAAATCTCAGGAGGGATATTGTTGTTCGCATACCAACAAAAGTGAAAGGATAACACAGAGCCATGCAAGGTGTGCACAGGCGAGTTGAAGTCTTAGACTTTTCCAACCAAGGAGAGAGGTTGAAGAACTGTTGTTGCAAGGAGTGCACAGAGTTGAAGTAGTCAAGTAATCGGAGGTCATTGTGAATGTCGCAAGGGGTGTGTGCAAGGATACTTTAGAAATCCTTGAGTTGCAACAAAGTGTAAGCTTAGGAGGTATAGACACTTTGAAGAATTTGAAGGTAGGATGGGGTCTAGAATCACCTCGCATGGGTCAAGTTCAGGAGGAAAAGACACCAAGTTGTTTGGCCAGGATTTATCAAGGAACTGACCTAACGGTTGAAGTTTCTCATAGGGAGAAATACCGAAATTCCATGGACCGTTGGCTCTACATATCAACGGAATATTTAAGGAGAGAGTTATTGAAAAATCATAAGCTCAGGGGGGAGAATAGTTGTTAGATTTGGATCAATGAGATTCGTTGATCTAGAGTTTTGAGATTTTTTCTTTTCGAAAGTTGGTAGTGTGGAGGAGTTTGAATTTGAGATTCGTGAAACGTGAAATCTTGACAGGATCTGGACCGTCAGATCCTGAGAAGCTCAGAACCATTGATTTGTGGTGAGGATATATCATGGTTTCAGCTATAGGGAAACAAGAGGAAGTTGCATTGCAAATCTCCAATACATGAAATCCCGAGGTGCCAAAATATTTTCCCCCAGGTTGCATTCGAGGATGACATCAAGAGAAGTCAAGGGAGGAGCTAGTGAACCGTTAGCCATTTTAGGGGTTTTGGGGATTGAAAGAGTCAGAGGGGCTCACATCAGAAATTGTGAAGTCATGAAACCCAAAATACCTTTTCGGGTGAAGACTGTGGTCACATTGGTTGGTCACATGGAGTGAAGGTTCATGCCTTGTTCTTGCTTGCGAATGCGTAAACCCTAGAAGGACCTGTGGATACACACTCATTTGTTGGAGGTTCCAGAGGGAACTAAAGGAGTCATTCTGACTTGAAGGGAGATTAACAAAGATCCTTAGACTCGGAGGTCAAGAGGAACCTAGTGAGGTAGGGGTGTTGCATCACAAATTTATAGAAGAACGTACATACGGAAGACGTCTTCCACAAATGCACATTTATTGAAAGAACATATACAGAAGCGCGCATTTATGGAAAATACATATATGTGCATTTACAGAAGTGGCCATCTTTCGTATATGCATCATTTGTACATGCATATATATGGAAGCATCCATATGTGGAATCCACATTTCATAAATGCATCTTCTGTATATGTTTTCTTCCATATATTCACATATAAGGAAGTTGTCGTTCGTAAATGCACATTTAATCGTGCATTTACATAATTTTTTGGATTCTGTATAAGGCAAATTCAATATATGACAGCTTTCATACATGCATATTTACAGAAGCACTTACATACGAAATATACCTTCCATAAATGTGCATTTATGGAAAACACGTATACGGAAAAGTGCATTTATGGAAAACGCGTATATGTGCATTTACGGAAATGACAAACTTTTGTATATCCATCATCTGTATATGTGCATATATGATGACTACTTCAACAAATTCTCATTTACAGAAGCACTCATTTATGGAAGATGCCATTATGAAAGTGGTCAGCTTTTGTATATGCACATTTACGAAAGTCATCATCCGTACATGTGCATATATAGAAGCACGCATATACGAAAGACATATTTTGTAGATTCTTCTTTCGTATATGCATGCTTCTATATATGCACATATACAAAAGTTGTCATCCGTAAATGCACATTTATGGAAGTAGGCCTTTGTATATGTGCATATACGCTGACCATTTCCACAAATGTGCATTTGCGGAAGCACGTATATATGGAAGACACCATTATGGAAGTAGTCAGGTTCGGTATATGCGTCGTCTGTATATGCAAATTTACGTAATTCGTTATCCGCATATGCACATTTATGTAAGTCGTCATCCGTATATGCGTGCTTCCATATATGAAGATTTACGTAAGTCGTCATCTGTATATGGGTGCTTCCATGTATGTGCATATATGGAATCCAACTTGTATAAATGCACATTTCCATAGATGTACACTTCCTTATATGCACATGTGTGGAAGGAATCTTTCGTATATTCGTGTATATGCGTGTATATTCTCACATTTACGGAAGTTGACTTTCGTATATGCGCGCTTCCATATATGTGCATATATGGAATCCAAGTTCCATAAATTCCCATTTATGGAAGTGTGCATATACGAAAGCCACTTTCCATAAATGCGCATTTAGTGACGATGGATTTCGTATATGTGTTATTTTATAAATGTGTATATGCACATATATAGGTGACGCATATATTGAAGATGACCAATTAAACACATTTACGGAAGCCACCATTAGTAGATATGCATTGACGGAAGGTAAGGAAAGTAGAGGAGAGAGAGGGAAGGGGATATAGTGAGAATGAGACTAACAATGGGAGAGAGAAAGTGATGGTATATGTAGGAGAGAAAGAGAGGAGAGATAGCGGGAGGGAGGGGGAGAGATAGAGGGAGGAGGGGGTTACATATAGAATTTGTGAGTGGGAGAGGGGGGAAGAG
>JASDQU010103393.1:162416-178401 GCA_032191745.1 Picea mariana | reverse complement strand
AGCCCATATTGATTATGTTGTTCATTGAGGGGCTCACAAAATGATTGAGAGGTTGGGTGAAAGCATACAAGCCTCACACCTTGCAATATGTTATCTTATGCACTTGAGATTTGGAAAATTCAATGCCAAAGAGTAAACTCTTTTCCAAACCCTTCATACCACAAAGAGACTGAGATAGAAAACCATTCCAAAGATATTGGAAGGGTAAGGAGAAGCTGGATGATGAGACGAGGTGAGAGCTTATGAGTAAGAATATCTTCCTCACTTGCAAGGACCCATGGGTCCTAGGCCATAGGTGCATGGGAAAGGGAGAAATCCATTATATAGAGGTGGAAACAGACAATGTAGAAAGTGAGGAGGAGGAGCATGATAGTTGATCCAATATATCATAGGAGGATCCATCAAAAGAYGAGGAGAAGCCTCCTCATATACCACAAACACCGACAGGGACCCACCCATATGTAGTATGAAAACCTCCTGAGCGGGATAAAAGACGGAAACCAACAAAGGGATTAGTCATAGAAACCCTTTCTGGTGTTCCGGGGTATGACACCCTCTCGATCAGAGGGACTATTAAGGGACATCGAGAAATATCCCTAATAGATGGTGGGGCCACCCACAACTTCATTGATGCTTCATTAGTATCGAGGAGGGCACTTCAGAAATAGGATTTTGAGGGGTTTGATTTTGTAGTAGCAGATGGCCATATAATTAAGTGTCTGGACAAAGTTTCAGACTTGGAGATAAAGCTAGGTAACTACACCGTGAGCGACACATTTTATGTAGTTGACCTACATGACATGGATGTGGTGTTGGGAGCCAAGTGGTTGATCACATTGGGAAAAATCACCACCAACTACCAAATCTTGGAGATGGGGTTCAGAGACAGTGACGGGAAGAGGATTTTACTGAGGGGCATGTTGACAGAAGTGCACAGGATAGATTTTGCAAAGGAGATGGAGAGGATATTCAGTAATGGGGAGGTAGGATATGCCACAGAGTGCTTGATAACTACACAGATGGATTCATAGGGACGACAACAGTATCAGACAAATATAAAGAACCTTTTAGGATGACATCAAAAAGTTTTTGGTTCAATTCCACGAGGGAGACCACTTGAAAGGGGGTTTTAGCACACCATTGTGTTGGATGAGGGAGCCAAACCTATGATCACGCCACCCTATAATCATCCTAGGAGGTTCAAGGATGAGATAGAGAAAACAATTAAGGAATTTCTAGTGATGGGAYACATCAGACCTAACATCAATCCATTCGCTTATTCAGTTGTATTAGTTTTGAATAAGTATGGTACCATGAGGATGTGCATTGATTACCGAGACTTGAAAAATAAATCCATCAATAACTGGTATCCTATCCCTCGGATCGATGAGTTGATGGATGAGTTGCATGGGGCAGTTTTCTTCTCAAAGATGGATCTACACTCTGGAAATCATCAAATCAACATACAAGAGAAGGACATAGAGAAGATGACATTCATATGCCACTTTGGTCATTTTCAGTTCCTGGTTATTCCATTTGGGATAACCAATGAACTAACTACATTTTAGTCTTGCATGAACCACATATTCAGGGATCAATTGAGGAAATAAGTCTTGGTTTTTTTCGACAAAATATTGGTCTACAAAAAGACATGGCAGGAGCATATGAGGCACTTGGATGAGTTACTGAGCATCATGGAGACACAATCATTATACACCAAAGAGTCTAAGTGTGAGTTCAGGATGAAAAAACTACTTTAATTGGGCCACATTATCAATGCACAGGGGGTATAGGTGCACCAAGAGAAGATCAGGGCCATTCTGGATTGGCCAATGACCAAGAATGTGACAGGGTTGAGGAGCTTCTTTGGGCTTATGAAACTATTACAGGAGGTTTGTCAAGGGTTTTTCACAGCTTGGAGCACTATTTACAGATCTCACTAGACATTGGGATTTCATCTAGACCGATGAGTCACGAAAATCCTTTGATCACATCAAGGAAATCATGGGCACATGTCCAGTGCTAACATTACCATACTTCAGTTTACCATTTGTATTAGAGTGTGATGCGTCCAATGAAGGTATCACGGTAGTTTTGATGCAGGGAGGACACTCCATTGTGTTCAAGAGAAGAAATATCAGTCATCCCAAGAGTTTGTACTCTATTTATGACAAGGAAATGTTGGAAATCATGCATGCCTTGACCAAATTCAAACAATATTTGGTGGGCAACAAATTCATCGTCAAAACAAATCACAACAGCTTAAAGTATTTCCTTGAGCATAAGGAACTTAGTGAGCGCCAACAGAAATGGGTGACGAAGGTGCAGGCCTTTGATTTCGACATATAGTATGTCAAGGGGAAGAAGAACATTATGGACGATGCATTGTCTAGGAGACCTATGACATGTTATTTGATGGAGGTTTCAACAGATTGGAAATCCCACTTGTTAGTGGAATATTCCAAGAACAAGTTTGATTGTGACTTTTTGGATGGACAGGTTGATGATGACAACTACAGGGTCATTGACGATGTCATATTCTACAAGGACAGAGTCTACTTAGTACTATGTTAATGTCTCAAGAAGAAGATCCTAGTAGTAGTTCATGATTCACCACTGGCAAGCCATCCAGAGTTTTTCAAAACCTATAGGAATATCAGAGAGAGGTTATCATGGAAGGGCATCAAGAAGGATGTTATGGGGTACATCAATGAGTGTGTGGCTTGTCAACAGAACAAGTTATATCATACACTTCCAGAAGGACTATTTCAACCACTTCCCATTCTGGAGCAGAAATGGGAGAGTGTATCGATGGACTTCATCACAATCCTACCCAAGGTGTAGGGTAAGGACTGCATCTATGTGGTGGTCGACAGATTGACCAATTTTTCTCATTTCTATTTCATACCGACATAGTACAACATAGTTTAGGTGGCCGATTTATTCTTCAGGGAGGTCTTCAGGCTCCATGGGTTGCCGAGGAACATCGTCAATGACAAGGACAATCGGTTTATTAGTGCATTCTGGAGGGACTTGTTTAGATTGGTGGGGATAGAGTTGACACCCAGCACCAACTATCACCCTCAGACAGACAGGCAGATCGAGATAGTCAACAAGTGGGTTGAGGGGTATTTGAGAAACTATGTGAGTGGACAACAAAGAACATGGGTCAGGTGGCTACATCTAGGGGAGCATTGCTACAACACCACCTTCCACATGTCCATTGGCATGACACGCTTATGAGAATTGTATGGTTATGATGCTCCCACTTTGGTAGGCTTGGTTTTTAGGGACAGAAGAGATACCAAAGCCAAGGATTGGATCACCAAGAGTTGGGAGATTCTCAAGTTACTGAAAGATAACTTCTAGACATCGCAGAATCAACAGAAGATAAGTGAAGAGATGAATAGGATAGAGCACAACTTTTAGGTTGGGGACTTGGTTTCCCTGAGACTCCAACCCTACAAACAATCATCTCTAAAGACAAGTTGGGCCGAGAAGCGCAAGCCTATATTTTATGGACCTGACAAGATCATGCACCAGGTAGGTCAGGTTTCTTGTGAGATAGAGCTTCCAGAGGGGATAAGGATTCATAACATATTCCACGTATCTTGCCTCAAGAAGGTTTTCGTACACTTCAACAACACATCAGAGGATATTCTCCCATTGGATGAGGAGGGACAGTTGGAGTTGGTCGATTCCCCCATTAGATGAGGAGGGATAGTTGGAGTTGGTTCTAGAGGAGGTAATGGAGTTCTGAGAGAGAAAACTAAGCACAGTCATCATAGAATTTCTGATCATATGGAGAGGGATTCTAGTAGAGGATGCTACTTGGGAGAGTGGGCAGGTGTTTCAACACCATGGATTGGTATTGCTTGAGGACAAGCAATTTCGGGAATGGAAGAATGTAATGTCCCTTTCCAAATAGGAGATCCAAAGAGGATGATTAATGGTCTAAATAGCCCTGTTGGACTATATCCAGGGCCATACAGAGGTAAACATGGTTACTAGAGGTCACTTCAGCCGAGGGTGTTATAATTTGAAAGTGACATTCAACTAAAATTGACTAAAAGCACTTTTAAGTCAAAGTGATCTAAAAATAGAACAAATAAGCTAAAAATAATTCAACAACAAATTAGGGTTTTAGAAAGCTATAAAGGAAGGGTAAAGAGACCTAATTCATGATTATGCAGAATTTGACTTGTCAGTTGAGGAGAGAGGCGCATCTCAGGAGACAACTTGTGGATTCCAAAAGGAATACACCTATAGGATGATTTCGGTGTTGATAGAGACACCCTAGTAATCGAGAAGATCATATAGATCTTCCATCATACTTCAACATCAGTTATCCAGTTGCAGCAGTTAGGGAGCGCTTGTCCAGGGAGAGGGTGAAACTTCTGAGCATCAGTGATTCGACTTGTGCCAGCCAAGGAGAATCTAGGGATTCCCCTCTGACCTAGTTGAGAGGAGGGAAAGAAACTTCTATTGCCTAGTTTCTCGTCAAATTTCGATGAATAAATCATCTTGGGGGCATTTCTCAACATTGAAGGTGCGACAGTTGGGGAGGACAGATTTGGGATTCTCAAGAGATCACTAGATCATATCCAGGGAAATCCTTGTGAAATATTTCAGAGGACCCTAGGGACCTCAGTTTGATACCCTTATCATCTGATTTTGACGGGGGACTCACTAGGGTGCAGTTTACAATAGCATAGGGGGAGCATTTACCAAAGGGATCCATCCGAGGTCCAAACATATTAGAAGAGGGTCGATTGTTAGTCTGTCAATCCCTAGGACTGAGTGAGAGGGAATGCCACACTGTTTGAGACAATTTCCAGGAAGATCCAAGGATTTTAGCCACCAGGGAGAACTTTCTAGTCTTGAAACAATAGTCGTATGAGTTTTCGTAGATTGCAACAGATCCTACAGCTCATCCATTGATCCACCAACATTTACCGAGTATTATTGTTTTAGTTTGCTTATTTTATTCTGGCTAAGATCCTTTTGTCACTGATCTAGCCGAGTGATTTATTTAATTCATCCACACACGAAATTGTAAGCCGAAGAAATATCATAATATATGGTTTGTATTATTTTTTCTCATTTACTATATTTATGCTCATTTATATGTTGTAAACAATTAGGTATATACACATGCGAAAAACACCAAGAATGTAGAAACCTAGAACTTAAACACATCCGCAAACCCCCAGTGTATCACGTCATACAACAAAATTATCATATTAGCAACATTTCCTAGACTAGCCAGATCTGGGATATTACTCTCTCTCTCTCTCTCTCTCTCTCTCTCTCTCTCTCTCTCACACACACACACACACACACACACACACATACACACACAACATCAGAAAATATGCAAAATTAGTGGTGTACAAGAAGCAATCGTTATCTATAATTGTAGAAATTAGTTTGAAGAAATTTTACCATTTAAAAACTAAATTGATGTCCTAACGTGAACATATGCATTATATTTTAAAGAAAATGTAGCATGTCATTGTTAGAAGAACTTGAATTTTTCCAAGTTATAGAAATTCTCCATAAATAAAAGTTACATATTCTAGAAGTAAATTCTATTTTCTAGGCTTCATCCTTTTACACCATATTCTAATAAGTGACTTAGGTTCAAAATAACCAAGTTGGTGGTATGGAACGCATAAAACATAACAAATGCAATAGTTTTTTTTTTTCTTTTTCAATATTTCTTGTTTTAAATAACCTCTACAATATGTTACACATTAAATAAAAAATATATTATTTTTTAAGAAATATAAAACAATTGTATTCTCTTTTTGAAAAAATGACTTTGTACTCATCCTATACATCTATATATGGTCCTATACATGTATAACAATTTTTATATAGTGACTCCATCATTTAAGTACTCAAAAACTGCACCAAATATGTTTATATTTTGCAAAATAAAATTATGAATTTTAGAAAAAAACAAAATTGATAGACTTATTAAAAAAATCAATAAATAGTAAGTTATATAGATATCTCATATATCTATACCAATGTAGATCCATCTTAAATATGGATCTATAATGCACCGAGAGGGATCAAATCCCTCTAGGTGCAAACGTCCTTTTAGAGTGAAAAATTTGGGGAAAGGTTTTTACTTCAAGGGATTTGACCTTCTCAGCCCATGATATATCCAGGTTTAAGATGGATCTATGTTAGTTACAGTCACCCAAAATAATGTGAAATATTTAGATGATAATCCTTATTTATATGTATAGGTTTAAGATAAACTTGATACATTGAAATTTACATCATTTTGAATCCAAATAATAACAAAGTAGCAATGTTTAGGGATGAATATATTGAATAATAAGAAAATGGAATTGTTAAGATATTGAATAAATTCTATACCACATATCATTAAGAAGTGATATCAGGAAGAAATTTAATAACTCATATGTTACATAGTAATTTATCTCAATCTATAATCTTTAGCTTTTTTAGTACATAAACGGAACATGCAAATCTTTAATTGGAGATATTGAAGTGAAAGTGAGACCTTGAGGAATTTTATCATTTTCCATTGTATCATCACTTGAATCAATGCATTATTTTTTTTTAGCATTATGTCATTGTTAAAATCAATGCAACTAATTGCTCTTATCATTGAATTATCAGTAAAATCAATGCATTGCATTGTTTTGCATTATGTCATTATTGAAATTATAGCAACTAATTGCTCTAAATCATTTTTCATTCTACCATATCTAAAATAAATGCACCCTATTTTTTGTGTTATATAATTGTTGAAATCATTTAGACTCTCTTATTTCTCTAAACCATTTTTTTTATATCATCATTTAAATCAATATTCTCTATTGTTTTTTTCTATATCTATATCATTATCACATAAATCAATGTACCATATTGTTTCATGTTATATCATAGTTTAAATGAATACAATTACTTGATTATGTGAACCATTTTTCATTATATCATCACTTAAATCAATGCATATTGTTTTAGATTATGTCATTATTGAAATCAATGTAACCAATTTCTCTATATTATTTATCATTGTGTCATCACTAAATTAAATACATTGTATTGTTTTGCATTATGTGATTATTGGAATCATAGCAACTAATTTCTCTAAATCATTTTTCATTGTACATCTCTAAAATAAATGCCCATTGTTGTTTTGTGTTATATCACTATTGAAATCATTTCAACTCTCTTTTTTCTCTAAATCATATTTTTAATATCATCATTGAAATCAATATGCCCTATTGTTTTTTGTTATATCATTGTTGAAATCAATGCAGATATTCAATGATTGATATTGCATTATCTTTCAGTTTCCATGATTCGAACATATCAATAGTATAAACCGAGACCTCTTGAGTTTTGCAACATTATTTATTTTTATAAGTGATTAAAGAATAATTATTTATCTTGAAGAATAATTATATATAAGGATAATGTTTTTATTCTTTTCATATTAAGTTGTTGTCTCTGTAAATCCCAATATACTTTTTGTTATTTTACAACTGAAACAATTTGAAAATGGATGGATGTGTAAAAAACTAATGTTTTTATTATATTAGACTAATTAAAAAGTGTTTTTATATATTTATGTGATATATAATAAATATGTAATATCTCATGTTAAATTTGAAATTTGAAGTCTCCAAGCAATTAGCATTTTCTAGAAATTAACAACTATGAGAAGGTTGATCCTCTAATATATGTTTGATATTGATCTATATTTAATATTCATATTACTCATTATTTAGGAATATTATTGAAATTTCTAATAATTATTCAAAATACTATACTGTATTTTCATTGTTTTTATAGTTAGTTATTGCTTTCAAAAATATATCTACATAATAAAACCCTGAAAAAAACTGTGCAAACCCTAATTCCAAAAAAACCCTCATTCTCAAATAATCCCATAAATTATACACTTTATATATTACTAAATTTAATCTAACATATGATCCATGAGTGATTCATGTAAATTCTGGATATAATTTATATTTTACTATGGATCATATTCTTAAAGTTGATATTGGTATATCATATAGATTATTATTAATCATAATCTAATATATCATATAGATTATTATTAATCATAATCTAATATATTATATAGATTATTATTAATTATAGTCTAATATATCATATGGATTATTATTAATCATAATATAAAAAATTTAGATAATTTATGAGATGTATAAATTAGTTGATGTAGATTATCCTATTAACCTCCAACATAATGTTATTTATGATCCTCTTATTTCAGTGATAGTTGAATGTGCTTTGATTGGATCCTTCTTTAGGGTGAAAAATATAGCTTAATTTTGTTTGCATATAAAATGAAATGAAATCTAATATATGGTATATCAATCATCAGTATGAACCATAGATATATATGAATAATTCTTGCCAAGTTCCTGTGATCTTCTCTTAGTTGTCAATTTCTAGAATATGTTAATTGCTTGGAGACTTCAAATTTAACATGAGCTATTACATATTTATTATGTATCATATAAATATAAAAGAATACATTTTAATGAGTCTAATCTGATAAAAGCACTAGGGTTTTAGACATCTGTCCATTTTCAAATTGTTTCAAATGTAAAATAACACAAAGTATATTGGGATTTAATGAGATAACAGATTAATATGAAGAGAGGAAAAGGATTCTCATGATATATAATTATTCTTGAAGATAAATAATTATTCTTTAATCTTTATCAAAATAAAGAATGTTTCAAAATTCAATAGGTTTGGGCTTATACTTATGATATGTTCCAATCATGGAAACTGAAAGAGAATGCAATATCAATCGTTAAATATCTATGTTGATTTCAGTGATGAAATAACACAAAACAATAGGGCACATTGATTTGAATTATGATATTAAAAATACGATTTAGAGAAATAAGGAAGTTGAACTTATTTCAATGGTGATATAACAAAAAACAACATTGTGCATTTATTTTAGAGATGTACACTGAAAAATGATTTAGAGCAATCAATTGCTATGATTTCAATAATGACATAATGAAAAGCAATACCATGTATTGAATTTAGTGATGACACAATGATAAATGATATAGAGAAACTCGTTACATTGATTTCAATAATGACATAATCCAAAACAATATGAATTGATTTAAGTGATGATATAATGAAAAATGATTCAACATAATCAAGTAGTTGTATTCATTTTAACTATGATATAACATGAAACAATATGGTGCATTGATTTCAGTGATAATGATTTAACAAAAAACAATAGGGCATATTGATTTAAGTGATGATATTAAAAAATGATTTAGAGAAATAAGAGAGTCTAAATGATTTCAATAACGATATAACACAAAAAATATGGTGCATTTATTTTAGATATGGTAGAATGAAAAATTATTTAGAACAATTAGTTGTTATAATTTCAATAATGACATAATGCAAAACAATGCAATGCATTTATTTTAGTGAGAGCTCAATTATAAGAGCAATTAGTTGCATTGATTTCAACAAATACATAATGCCAAAACAAATATGCAATGATTTAAGTGATGATACAATAAAAAATGATTTCGCATAATCAAAGAGTTGTATTTATTTTAACAAAGATAGAACATAAAATAATAGGGTGCATTGGTTTTAGTGATAATACTATGAAAAATGATTGGGTTCATTAATTAAATGAGGAATAAAATTAATCTTGTATATGGATTTTAGTATGAGTATGAAAAATTATTCAATGCATTAATTAATTGAAGAAATGATATATATATATATATATATATATATATAAGTTGAAGTCTTATACTTTGTTTGGTTAGGTGTGATTTATGTATTAGTATTTGTGCATTAAAACAATTATAATATTAAGATATATAAAACTTGAAAAACTTTGGAGGTTCAAAATTTTTCAAGGTTTCACTTTTATTTCAATATCTCCAATTAAAGATTTGCATGTTATGTGTGTGTAAGAGAAAAGCTAAATATTATAGATTGAGATCAATTACTATGTAATATATTAGTTATTCAATATTGTAGCAACCCCGCTGTTACGACCAAAAATGATGTACAACAGGTAAAAAATATATATTTATTTAGCATTAGGAAAATAACGTCAACAATAAAGTCATATCAACACAGCTCGAGGATATCATAATGAATTAATTACATGCGACACATAAACATAAATAGCATAGTAGATTAGTAGATCATGAAGCTTGAAGAAATTACGAACATTTAATCATATAAAGAATATAAATGACTACCCGCCCAACCTACCCTGCAAGGTTAGGACCTCGAGGACAGAAAAGCAACACTCAAGCCCAGATTCCCATCGATTTTGACCATTTAAGGTCTCAGGGCTAGAGAATGTTCTGAGGAATAAGGAGGTGTCTACGTCCCACTAACAATAAAGTCCAACATCAACTAGATCAATCAATCATAAACATCATTTAATCACAAAGGAATAATAATTGTCATCCTTTAATCATACATCACATTTAAATTCACGGCGCAAAGTAAACCTGTTATAAATCAATCATACTTCAATAATATCAAAAGCACATTAGCAACCAATTTCTATTCCAATCATGCAACATAAAAAATTCAAGGCGCAATAGAACTAGTCATTAATCCCTTTGGCAATAACAATTTAATGGCGCTCTTAAAAGGTCAAATCAACAACCAAGGAAGAAAGAGAAACAACCTTATCATAATCATACATCAACATAATAATGGGGAAAGAGAAACTATTTATTCACCCAATACATTTCATGTGCATTATTCTAATCATATTAAGTCAAGGCATGAAAAAAAACTAAGCACATAACCCAACGCACAACATTTATAATTAGTCATGGCGCAAAAGAATTCTAGTTTCTGAAGCAATCATACACTAAACTTATCATCATAATAATATTATCCTCTAAAATAAACATGTTCGAGCATTATCAATATAATATTATTAAACAACAGTTATTAATAAGGTCACACCATTTATTACTATAATTACATGGAGTAAGGATTCACCATTACTGAAATAACTACACTATTGAATACGAATTTAATATAATGAATATATAGAATACTTCACTGAGAATTTAAAGTTGTTAATGAAAAGGTAATGAACGAAAATTCACACCTTACACCACACCAATAAAGGAAGACAAATGTAGACTCATTCCAAGTCTCTACCTCCACAGAATCTGGCGAACTTAAATACAACCGAAATCAATGCCAACAGACCCTAAGTGAAATAAACTCAAGCTCGATCGCTAGCTATCTCATGGCAGATAGTCGAGCACTGAAGGCACTGGAACGTAACAATGAACATTAAATAAAAAGTCTTAGATGAAGTAAAAACGCCCATCTATTACTGGCAAATTCGTGGTGGAAGAACAGTGGGTTCGCTGAGCAAGTTCAACGACTGAGATGAAGTAAAAACACCCATCTATCACTGACAAATTTGTGGTGGAAGAATAGTGTGTTCGCTGAGCAATTTTAATGACTGGGATGAAGTAAAAATGCCCATCTATCGCTGGAAAATTCGTGGTGGAAGAACAATGGGTTCGTTGAGCAAGTTTAATGGCCGAGATGAAGTAAAAACGCCCATCTATCACTGGCAAATTCGTCGTGGAAGAACAATGGGTTTGATGAGCAAGTTTAATGGCTGAGATGAAGTAAAAATGTCCATCTATCACTGGAAATTTGTGGTTGAAGAATAGTGGGTTTGTTGAGCAAGTTTAATGGCTGAGATGAAGTAAAAATGGCCATCTATCACTGTAAAATTCGTTGTGGGAGAATAGTGGGTTCGCTACGCAAGTTTAATGGTCGAGATGAAGTAAAAACAATGCAAAAAACTCAGACAAGAGGACGTTGTGCGAATACACCAATCGGGCCAACTTATCAACGGAAAGCGCAGATATAAAGGTAGATAAGTCGCGGTGTAAACGAAGGAAAACCACGCAGACAAATACAAATAAAATTCAGAGCTTGGGTTTGCAAGGGAAAATATGAAATAGCTTAGGCATTTGACCAATCCATTTAAAATTCAGCGCGAGGGTTTTTCCAAGGAGAAATAAAAACTAAACAATAAAACATGAAGAAAACACAAGGCTGGGATAATTTCTCATGGAGAACGTATACAAGACGGATTCATCGCCTCTACATGATTAAATTAAGTCTCCACAAAATTTAAAACCCTGAATAAAATTTCCAGAATGCATATGAATTAGAATCCAATTACATTTAATTCGAAACTTAATGATATCAACACAATTTAGGATTATGGTAACCGAGGCGAAGAATATGACATTGTTATTCCACACTTGCACTCCCTCCTCTCTCCTGCTTGCTAACCGTGAAGACCTACCGATACCTCCCAACCAATGCTAGCGCTACTCTCCTTCCAACTTAGCTCCCTGAGCAACAAAGAGGCCATGCATACACAACCATAGACAAATCTAGCTCCCAACTCGCCTTGCAAGTTTGAGCTACCACTCTCTATTCGAGCTGGGTATCCCAACTCCCACAAGAAAAATCAGTGAAGAAAAATCCGGTAGCATAACCTTATGTATACCAATCATGATCATTTCCTCATCTCCCCATTACTTTTATAGAGTTCTTCTTAGTGACCCTTCCCATTTTCATTTTAAATTCGTTTTATTAAAAAATAATTAGGAAAAACTCTACCCTGTACACTTCTTGTACACCCGATCCCTTAGTTGCACCATAAATTCATTTAATTAATTAAATTAATTTGTCAATTTCCTTCAATTTCCCTTAATGAATGATATCTTTCTTAAATCTTAGTTGAGTTCTAATTTGAAAAGTTCTCTAGACTAGATTCCCTTCTATGTACCACGTTCCTTTTGCATTTAATTTTTCCATTTTTGTCTAAGTTCTAAATTAGCAATTTTTGCACATAACCAACAATTAAATGTTTTATAAAAATTTTCACCTTTAAATTTTAAATTTGATTTTTCTTCATCCCCCCTTTATTAATTGATTAATTAGTTTTACTCCTTATACCCCAATTAGACCTACGCTCTAATTTCAACTAGGCTTGGAAAATTTGTTTTTAAGGGAAATTTTATAATTATTAAACTCTACTCATACAACATTTATTTTAAGGTTGACCAAGACAAAATGAGATTTTTTTTCTAGGTACCTAGGTTCATTGAATCACCGGTGTTAAAACCCGCGATATTCCCTTCAAGACATACTACGTGCTCCAAGGGTGCCACTTGCCTTCTTTCATGTTTCATTTATGCAACATTCCCTTCAAGACACACTACGTGCTCCAAGGGTGATACTCGCCTTTTGAATGATTTTGGTAGACGTCCAACCCTTGGGTCAAAACTCTGTTAGGAGACCTTGTGGGAGACTAAGGGCCTCTAAGGAATATGGACCCTCCCTTATTGCGTGCCCCTTCAAATCTTCATGAGCGACTTTCTTAGTCTACCCTCACGACATCATGGATCTCTCGAACTAGGTAATCATTAACCTACAGTTCGAGCCATGATGGGAGTTCTAGTAGGTTGTGGCAGGGCTTCTTCCACACCTCTCCCTCAATATCTTTAGTTTTCATGCATGGCCCCTTTACTCCTAATGTGAGTCTGATTATAAAGGAATCGTCATCCTGCATCCATCAATGAAACATGTCATCTATCCATAAACAACATCATAATATAACGAGTCATATGCCACATATGCAATAACAAAATTAATCAAACCATATACAGTCCACTCCCTGACTTGATTCGAAGTCCAAGGATTTCCATCAATGTCATCAACATCCTCAATCTGTCAAGAGTCCTTGACACTTAGGAGGAACCAATCAATAACACTTGTCTATACATAAATAACATAACATAATATCATAAATCACAATCTCAACATCAAAATCCATAAGAGAAGTAGTAAATCATATAATGAATCAGATCACTTTCACACAAGTGTCCTCAAAGAATAAGTCACATCAGGTTCATGCAAGAGAGAGATGTTACATACACCCTCTTGTTTTAAACTTTGTCCTACACAGTATATAAGTGCATAAATAAAGTATCTGACAATATCTAAATGTCTAGATATCAAACAAAAATGGAAACTACTGATGCATATCATATACATCCTCCTAGGTAGTCAAGTGTGGACTATAATTGTCCCACTTGACCTTGACCTAATCGAATGTTCGACGTTGTATTTGTCGAATGCGATGGTCCAAAATGTGGATTGGCTTCGTCGTGAGCGCACCCTCTTATGATACCTGCAAGGAACTCATGTCAATCACATGTGTAGGATCACTAGCATAATGTCTCAAAACAAATACGTGAAAAACATGATGGATATGACTCAAAGAATCAAGCAAGGCTAGTTGATAGGCCACGAGACCCTTCCTTTTCACAACCTCGAAAGGTCCCATGAACCTAGGAGAGATTTTAGCACCCTTTTCAAACTTGATCGAACTCTTGTGTGGTTTCTCCTGCAAGAAGAATCGATTTCCAACTTCATAACTACGCTCGACACAATGTGCATCGACATAACTCTTATGTTGATCCTACGCTTCCTTGATCATTTGTCTTATTGTTTTCATTTTCTCTTCCATTTCTTAGATCCCTTCTGGTCCTATCAGGACCCTATCCTCAAACCGATCCCAACTCAAAGGTGTCTGACATGGTTGCCTGTAAAGAGACTCGAATGGCTCTATATTAATGGTTCTTTGATAACTTTCGTTGTATGCAAATTCTACCAGTGGTAAGAACTCTTCCCAATTCTTCTATTGGTCCATCATGTACATACGCAACATGTCCTCTAATATTTGGTTTGTTCATTCAGTTTGGCCGTCTATCTTTGGGTGATATGTGGTACTAAAGTTAAGTTGGGTTCCCAAGGCCTCTTGGAAACCAGTCCAAAATCATCCTGTAAACACCGATCCTTGATCATATATGATCCTCTTAGGTATGCCATGCAATCTCACAATATCCCTGATGAAAACTCTAGCTATTCCAAGTGACTAATACGTCATATGCATAGGGATAAAAGGAGCACTCTTCGTCAAAGTGTCAACTACCACGAAAATTGAGTCGTGCCTCCTTACCGTCAACGAAAATACAATAATGAAGTCAATCGAAATGACCTCTCATTTCGATTCTGGAATGGCGTTTGGTTGTAGTAACCCTACCAGATGTCTATGTTCAACCTTCACTTGCTGACATTCTAGACATATCACCACGTAGTTGACTATATATTCCTTCCTTCCTTTCCAGAAGAACAAGTGTTTAAGGTCTTCCCTCATCTTTGTGACTCCTAGATGAGCCATGTACATAGCTCTATGAGATTTGTTTAAGATCAAACTTCTCAAATCGTCATTGGGCGATACGTAAATCTGGTTATTATATCTCATTAATATGTCGTTGTCCATAGTAAATCCCTAAAATTTTGGTACCAACATGATATTTTTTCTGATAAATTCCTTAACCTCCTTATACTAGTCATCATGACGTTGTAAAGTTAGAATATTTTCACGTAGATTCGTCTGAAGAGGTCTCACTGAAAATATATGTGGTCTCTGACTCAACGCATTAGCCACTATGTTCATTGTTCCTTTTATCTAGGTAATCTCTAAATCAAACTCGCTAAGCAGTTTCGACCAACACTTTTGTCACGCGTTCAAGTCACTTTTCATAAAAATGTGTTGTAAACCACAGTGGTTCGTTTTTAGTTCGGATTTCCATCCAATCAGGTAGTGTCTTCAAACTCTCAAAAATGATGTACAAAAGGTAATATATATATACTGTTGGATCATGTTGTCATTGATGCAAATGGTTTGATTGATTGATGTCATTGATTGATGTCAAGTGATTGATTGATGTTAGAGGATTGATTGATTGATGATTCATGTAATATAATATGTATTGTCCTTGATGAGAATGCATAGATGAAGATGGACCCATGAGTTGTCATT
>JASDQU010103393.1:139530-161772 GCA_032191745.1 Picea mariana | reverse complement strand
TAAGCAACGCTCAAGCCCAGGTTCCCATCGATTTTGACCATTTAAGGTCTCAAGGATGGCGACTATTCTGAGGAACAAGGAGGTGTCTATGTCCCACTAGATCAATCAATCATAAACATCATTTAATCATGCCGCAAGAATAATTGTGATCCTTTAATCATACATCAAATTTAAATTCAGGACACAAGGTAAACATTTTCTAAATCAATCATACTTCAATAATATCAAAGGCGCATTAGTAACCAATTTCTAATCCATTTAGGCAACATAAAAAATTCAAGGTGCAATAGAACTAGTCATTAATCCATTTGGCAATACAAATTTAATGGCGCTCTTAAAGGGTTAAATCAACAACCAAGGATGCAAGAGAAACAACCTTATCATAATCATACATCAACATACTAATGGGGCAAGAGAAACTATTTACTCACCGAGTACATTTCATGCACATTAGTCTAATCATATTAAGTCAAGGCGCGGAGAAAACTAAGCACATAACCCAACGCACAAAATTCACAATTAGTCATGGCGCACCAGAATTCTTGCTTCTAAAGTAATCATAGGCCAAAATTATCATCGTAATAATATTATCCCTTAAAATAATCATTTTTGGGAATTATCAATATAACATTATTGAACAACAATTATTACTAAGGTCACACCATTTATTACTATAATTACCTGTAGTAAGGATTCACCATTAGAAAAATAACTACAGTATTGAATAAGAATTTAATATAATGAATATATAGAATAAGAAATGAATGGGATACTTGCATTGAATGAGAATTTATTATAATTTATCAATAGGATTTCTCATAACAATTGTACTATAAGGGATAAAGTTCTTTACTCAAGGATCAAGTCACTCGACTTGGATGACCAAGTTTTTAATGCGAAGGTAATGACACAAAATTTACACCTTACACCACACCAATAAAGGAATACAAACACAGATTCAGTTCAATTCGCTACCTCCACACAATCTGGCGGACTTAAATACAACTGAAATCAATGCCAACAAACCCTGAGTAAAAGAAACCCAAGTTGGATCGCTAGCTATCTCTTGGAATATAGACGAGCACCGAAGGCAATGGAACATAACTCTAAACATTAAATAAAAAGACTGAGATGAAGTAAAAATGCCCATCTATTACTGACAAATTCGTGGTGGACGAATAGTGGGTTCATTGAGCAAGTTCAATGACTGAGATGAAGTAAAAACGCCCATCTATCACTAGCAAATTCATGGTGGAAGAACAGTGGGTTCACTGAGAAAGTTTAATGGGTGATATGAAGTAAAAATGCCCATCTATCACTAGAAAATTCGTGGTGGGAGAACAATGGGTTTGATGAGGGATTTTAATGGCTCAGATGAACTAAAAATGCCCATCTATCACTGAAAAATTCGTGGTGGAAGAATAGTGGGTTCGTTGAGCATGTTTAATGGCTCATATGAAGTAAAAATTCCCATCTATCACTGGAAAATTCGTGGTGGAAGAACGGTGGGTTCGTTGAGAAAGTTTAATGGCTTAGATGAATTAAAAACGCCCATTTATCAATGGAAAATTCGTGGTGGGAGAACAATGGGTTCACTGAGCAAGTTTAATGGTTGAGATGAAGTAAAAGCAATGCAGAAAAGCCAGATGAGAGGATGCTGGGAGAATACACCAACCGGGACAACTTCTCAAGGGAAAGAGCAGAGATAAAGGTAGAAAAGTCATGGTGTAAAAGAAGGAAAACCACACAGACAAATCCAAATAAAATTTAGAGCTTGGGTTTGCCAGGGAGAAGAAGAAATAGCTTAGGCATTTGACCAATCCATTTAAAATTCAACACGAGGGTCTTTCCAAGGAGAAATAAAAAAGAAACAATAAGACATGAAGAAAACACAAGGCTGTGAGAATTTTTCATGGAGAACGAATACAAGATGAAGTCACCGCCTCTACATGATTAAATTAATTCTCCACAAAATTTAAATCCCTGAATAAAATTTCCAGAATGCATATGCAATAGAATCCAATTGCATTTATTTCTATACTTAATGAGATCAACACAGTTTAGGATTACCATAACTGAGGCGAAGAATCCAACGTTGTTATTCCTCGCTTGTGATCCCTCCTGTCTCATGCTTTCTATCCGTGAAGACCTCACTAGTACCTCCCAACCAATGCTACGGGTACTCTTCTTCCCCCTTAGCCCCCTGATCCGAAAAGAGGCCACACACACACTATTAGCACTTAGAAATTTCTTTGGGATGTATCAAAGAAAACCCTGAGGTAACTGTTTCAACCAAATTTAGATTGTATTATGAACTATACAACCAGAGAGGGATCTCTCAGATATCTAATGACTGGTAATAACTCAAAGGATTCATCAATAAATGAACAGAGGTCAGATTCTACAATAGGATAGGTTTTTTTTTGTTTTAAAAGGGTTAGTAGGAAAAACAAGGAAAAGGTACCATTGGCCAATGGAGTCAAGGCATGAATTCCAATGTTTTTACAGTCAACAACTGGTTGGTTTCTTTCTGCAGATTTGAGGCAAAATAGGTGCTATGCTCAGAAAATAGATGATATGAAATGAGAGATGGAAAGGAGAACAAATCCCACTACACTACAGGAATCAATCAGTGGATGAATCTCCAGTGAATCTTTGGAAGAAAGGACATGAAGATTAATTACTAAATAAAGCATCAAATGAAGATGAATTCTATAAAAGTAACCATTAACACCTAACGAAAATCATTAGTGTGAAATGAGAATCAAACGTGGATGAATTCCTACGACTCAATCTAATACAATGCTAGAAGAAAAAAACAATCCTGGAAATGATATACAAGAACTGCATACTGAACATGAACACTATGATGAATCTCAAATTTCAGAAAGAGGAAACTTCTACATTAACTTCAAAGAAATAAACAAGTATTCTCCTCCAAGGATCCAACCCTTATCTACTCTTTTACCATGAAATATATAGCACTATAGGTCCTTTCCATCACACCATTTCGAACTCCAACCCCTTTCTCAAAATAGAAACAATTACAAATAGAAAATGACACGTTTTAACTGATTTCTTTCTTTTCAGGAGGCAAAATTCTGAGAAATAGGCTTCAAAACGCCACTTGTAATTATCAAACTGTAACAGTTGTGTACCATCAAAGATTTTTTTTTTTAGGTAAGCTTGTTATAAACAAAAACCTATCTCGATTTCTTGAAATTCATCTCCAACGGGCTAGAATATGTGTTGCAAAAACATGTCTCAAACAGGAAATCATGAAAACTGAAAAATAGGGCTCAAAGATTCCTTTKAATCTACCAAAATATCATTTTTTTTCAAATCTGAGAGAGGTTTTTATTACTTGGTTTGTCCTAGACAAAAACCTCTTAGGGATTTTCAAAATTCTTCTCCATTTGGTCAAAAAGAGAACTTGAAGTTGACCACTAAACCAGTCATTTGTGCRGCGTGCCTTGTAGCCCGTGCATAGGAAAATACGTTGCATGAAAAAACCTTTTCCACGAGAAAATCKCTTGCACGAMAAAACTCTCTATGCAAAAAAATCCTCTACGCAACAAAATCCCTACATGGAAAAACTCTCTACGCGAAAAATCCTTTGTGCGACAAAATCCCCTACRCGGAAAAACTCTCTATGCGGCAAAATCCTTTCCACAACAAAACTATCTATGTAACAAAACCATCTGCGTGAAAACATCCTCGACGTGGTGAAATCATCTATGCAACACGTAGCAAATGAAAGCAGCAAAAGTCTTTGCGCAACAAACTTGAACAACGAGTATTCTTTTGAAGTTTACAACGATACCAATGACATGGAGTGTCATGATTGTTCCTTCTCTAACCTCATGAAAGGTGATAATGAAACATAATACCTTTTGACATGATATTCACCCTAACCTATGAATCATCTAGGAATGCCTTGATTTTCCCAAGATCATGTCATGACATTGAAAACTTTGGACAAACCTCTAACTCTATCTACGAAAATCATGGTGCTAACAGTTGGCTCCAATGGGGATGTTATCCTCCTAGTGAGGTAGCAAAGAACTCGTAAACCTTGTGCCCATCCATTGGGCTTCTCCCAAACTCAACTTTCCAACTGTAACTTGTAACCTACTCTCTTACTGACCTGGAACCAATCACACTGAAATCCAAACCTAAACTGTTCCGCCACAAATTTATTCTGGAACTAAACCAAACCCAAACTGCAAATACAAACTGAACAATGATGAAAGAAATGCTTTCCATGCTGAGATTATTCACATTTATGCATACACTAAGCTAATCTCTAAGCTATTTGATTAGGTGAAATAAAAAATCCAGTGCAACCATGCAAGTGTCTTGTACACTGGTTGAACTCCTTGCATATCTTTGATCAGTATTGAAAGGGAAAACCCTCTCAATGGAAACTCATCAAATTCAATATTGACCAAATTTAAAAAATTAGGTCCATTCATTGTTTACAACCATGCTACAAAAGGATCTTGAAAAGAAAGAAAATTGATTTCAAGAGATTGCACAAGACTATCATCTTGTATCATCCCTCCAACTACATTTATGCTTCCATAAATATCAAACTCATGGTTTTCAGGAAAGGGATGAGTATATGTATTAAATTGTTGCAATGAAACCTCTTATGGAAATAAGGACATGGATGATTTGGACAACAACTCATCATCATCTACATTTTTAGATTCATCTTCGACCAATCGCTGCAATTTTGAACTAACAAAACCTTCCATATAACAAGCAACAAGGTCATCAAAGACATGAGAAGATTGTTGCAATTTCTTGTCAATTTTTTCCAATGATTCAGTGTGATTTTTCATCAACACACATTTCTTTGCTTCGATGATGATCTTAAAATTCTCTTTCAACAGTTTAAACGAATAAAAGCATAAAGAGAAAGAATTTCCTTCAACTGATTCGATACTTTCTTCATATTATTCTTTGTAACTGTGATATGTAGGTTGATTGCTCTCATTACACTGCTGAAAAGGAACATTTTATGATAGAGAACATGCAAATGAGTGTTCTAGGAAGTCAACATCATAATCATCATATATAGGCAAATCAACAACATCTGTAATGTCATCTAACAGGAAAAATCTCGGGATATCCACGTGGTCTTCAAGAAGCTGATTTGCAAATTCATTTTCTTGACTATCTACAAATGAATACATAAAACAATCATACCCATGCTTATCATGAGATGGATAAGAAGCTAAATTAGCACCTTATGTTTCAATAATTGGAATATAATCCTTTGCAAAATCATCAGCATTTAAAACTTCATGAGGACATATGATATTATTAACCCTCTGCTCAAGATTCAAATCAATTGGTTTTTGTTCATATTCACTGTAATGTTCTTTAGAATCAAACTCCTCATTTAGAATTTGTTTACATGATTGAATATTGTGTTGAATCTCCTGAGCATCATTAAACATTTGTTGTAACGACTTGTATATTCTTTCCATCAGTTGGAAAGACAAATCTGGATGAAAGGTTATTGCATAATGGAGCATGGCAACAACTTCAATGGGTTGAATTTCTTTGGGCAAGTTGTAATAAATACTAGAAAACCTCCTACTGATTGTAGAAATAATTTCACTGCTCTGCCTTTTCATGGCATATAACTATGTAAGATGTAGATCCAAATATTTCCTCTTGTCCCAAAATATCAAAAAGACATTCTTCAATTCCTCCCATGAGCTAATTGTCCCTGGTTGCAAGACTTTAAACCGGTATTTGGTATCCCCTTTCAAGGATTGAGAGAAGTCCCTCATACAAACATCTTCATGATCAATCTCAAACAAATCTACAAAATGTTCAAAATCTTGGATGTTCTTTTCAGTTGTGATGGTATTAGGTTCTCCATCAAACACAGGTAGGTACTTATAGTGCTTTGGAGGAAACTTATGAAGGATCTGAGGTAATTTTAAAGGTTTGTATTTCTATTGAATCTTGGAGGGTGTTGGATCAAGTACAGGAGGTGAGATATCAACCCTGACTTCATGAGGCTCATCAACTTGGCTATAGTCATTACATGTCTAAGATGGAATATTTTGATCAAAATCAATGATGCAACGAGAATATATATGTACAAATTTAAGAGGTAGATATGCAAGTGAAAAATTCTCATGATCTTAATTTGAATCCAATAGGGAAAAAAAAAATTGTTTAGCATGTTCAGGAAAGGACAAAAGGTAATGAATAAAAAAAAATATTATGTCCTGGAAAAAAATCAACTTCAGGTACTTGTTTTCTCCCATGATGTCCTTTTATACCTCTTTCAATGGATCTTTTCCTCCAATGGAGTATCTCAATCGAATTTGAATCTTTATTGGAGTCGCCAGGTGGAAATGTTCAACCTTCTTGTGTCTGGCCTCTGTCCACCATCAGAAACCAGGTCTAAACCTTGTCGTTTCTCCCAAGGAAAATGCAACTTTTCTTCCCTGGAAACAGTGCCAAAATGTTAGCACTCAGAAATTTCTTTGGGTTGTATCAAATAAAACCTCGAGGTAACTGTTTCAACCAAATTTATATTGTATTCTAACCTATACAACCAGACAGGGATCTCTCAGATGTCTGATCACTAGTAATAACTCAAAGGATTCATCAATAAATGCACAGAGGTCAGATTCTACAATAGGATAGCTTTTTTTGTTTGTTTTAAAAGGGTTAGTAGGACAAACATGGAAAAGGAACCATTTGGAAATGGAGTCAAGGCATGAATTTTGATGTTTTTACAGTCAACAATTGGTTGGTTTCTTTCTGCAGATTTGAGGCAAAATAGGTGTTATTCTCATCAAATAAATGATATGAAATGAGATATGGAAAGAAGAAGAAAAACCACTACACTACATGCATCAATCAGTGATGAATCTCCAATGCATCTTTAGAAGAAAGGACACCAAGATTAGTTTCTAAACATAACATCAAATGAAGATGAATTCTGTAAAAGTAGCCATTAACACATAACAAAAATCATCAATGTGAAAGGAGCATTAAACGTGGATGATTTCCTACCACTTACTCTCAGACAATGCTAGCAAAAAATCACAATCATGGAAATGATATACAAGAACCATATACTAAACATGAACATCCTGATGAATCTCAAATTTTAGAAAGAGGAAACTTATGCATTAACTTCAAATAAATAAACAAGTCTTCTCCTCCAAGGGTCCAACCCTTATCTACTCTAGGTCCTTTTCATCTCACCATTTCGAACTCCGACCCCTTTCCCAAAACATGAACAGTTAAAAACAAAAACTGACACGTTTTAACTGATTTCCTTCTTTTCAGGAGGCAAAATTTTGAAAAATAGGCTTCAAAATGCCACTTGTAATTCTCAAACTGTAACAATTGTGTAACATCCGAGAATGGTTTTTGTAGGAAAAATCGTTCTAAAGAAAAATGTCTCTTGGTTTCTTGAAATTCGTCTCCAGCTGGTCGGAATATGTGTCGCAAAAACATGTCTCAAACGGGAAATCATGAAAACTGAAAAATAGGTCTCAAAGATTCCTTTGAATCTACCAAAATATGAAACTTTTTTCAAATATGGGAGGTTGTTATTATTTGGTTTTTCCTTGAAAAAAACAGTCTCGGGGATTTTCAAAATTCCTCTCTAGTGGGTCACAAAGGGACCTTGAAGTTTACCACTAAACCAGTCATTTACGCAATGTGCCCTGTAGCCTGTGTGCATGAAAATCCTCTGCCCGACAAAACCCTCTGTGCGGAAAATCTCTTGGGCGAAAAAACTCTTTTTGTGAAAAAATCCTCTGCACGACAAAATCCCCTGAGCGGAAAAAATCTCTACACGGCAGAATCCTCTGCGTGACAAAATCCTCTGTGTGGAAAAACTCTCTACGCAAAAAAATCCTCTGTGCAAAAAAACTCTTTTTATGACAAAACCCTCTGCATGATAACATCCTCCATGTGGTGATATTCTATGCACAGTACACAACATATGAAAGAATCAAAAGCCTTTGCGCAACAAACTTGCACAACGATTATGTTTTTGAAGTTTGCAACGATACCAATGACATGGAGTGCCATGATTGTTCCTTCTTTAACCTCTTGAAAGGTGATGATGAACCATAATTCCTTTTGACATGATATTAACCCTAACCTATGACTCATTTAGGAATGCCTTGATTTTCCCAAGATCATGTCATGACTTTGAAAAGTTTGGACAAACCTCTAACTCTAGCTATGAAAATCATTGTTCTAACACACACAACCAAAGAAAAATTTATCTCCCATCTTGCCTCGTAAGGTCGAGCTACCACTCTCTATTCGAGCTGGGTATCCCAATCCCACAAGAAAAATCAATCAAGAATAATCCGACAGCATAATCTTACGCATACCAATCGTGATCCCTTCCTCATCTTCCCCATTACGTTTATAGAGTTCTTCTTAGTGACCCTTCCATTTTCATGTGAAATTCATTTTATTAAAAATTGATTAGGAAAAACTCTATCCCGTACACTTGTCACTCGATCCCTTAGTTGCGCCAAAAATTTATTTAATTGATTAAATTAGTTTGTCAATTTCCCTCAATTTCTCTTAATGACTGACATATTTCTTGAATCTTAGTTGAGTTCTAATTTGTAAAGTTATCTAAACTAGATTCCCTTCTATGTTCCACATTCCTTTTTCATTTAATTTTCCCTTTTTTTTCTAAGTTCTAAATTATCAAGTTTTTCACATAACCAGTAATTAAATTTTTGATAAATTCTTTCTCCTTTAAATTTTAAATTTGATTTTTCTTCATCCCCCCTTTATTAATTGATTAATTAGTTTTATTCCTTATACCCCAATTAGACCTATGCTCTAATTTCAACTAGGCTTAGCAAAATTGTTTTTAAGGGAAATTTTATATTTATTAAACTTTACTCATACAACATTTATTTTAAGGTTGGCCAAGTCAAAATGAGATATTGTTTTCTAGGTACCTAGGTTCATTGACTCACCATTGTTAACACATGTGATGTGCCCTTCAAGACACACTATGATCTCCAAGGGTGCCACTCGCCTTCATTCATGTTTCATTTATGTGTTGTGCCCTTCCAGACGCACTACGTGCTCAAAGGGTGTCACTCACCTTTTGACTGATTTTGGTAGACGTCCAACCCTTAGAGTCAAAAATCTTTCAGGTGACCTTTTGGGAGACTAAGGGCCTCTAAGGAATAAGGACCCTTCCTTATTGTGTGCCCTTTAGAATCTTCGTGAGCAATTGTCTCATTCTTCCCTCTCGGAATCGTGGATCTCTTGAACTAGGTAATTGTTAACCTACAGTTCGAGCCACGATGGGAGTGCTAGTAGGTTGTGGTAGGGCTGCTGCCACACCTCTCTCTCAACATCTATGGTTTTCATGCATGGCCCCTTTACTCCTAATGTGAGTCTGATTAGAAAGCAATCATTATCCTTCATCCATCAACGAAACATGTTAGTTATCCATAAACAACATCATAATATACCCAGTCATATGTCACATATGCAATAAGAGAATTATTGAAACCATATACAATCCACTCCCTGACTTGATCTGGAGTCCAAGGAGGTCCATCGATGCCATCGACATCCTCAATCTATCAAGAGTCCTGCACACTCAGGAGGAATCAATCAATACCACCTGCCTATACATAAATAACATAACATAACATCATAAATCACAATCTCATCATCAAAATCCATAAGCGAAGCAATCAATCATATAATGAACCAGATCAATTGCATGCAACTGTCCTAAAAGAGTAAGTCACATCATGTGTGTGCAAGAGTGGGATGTTACAAATATCTTCCTCATATCACTTCTCAATGATATGTGGTATATAAGTTATTCAATATATTAACAAGTCCATTTTGTTATTATCCAAGATATTCATCACTAAACATTGTTACTTTGTTATTATTTGGATTCATAATGATTTAAATTTCAAAGTATCAATTTCATATTAAACCTATACATATAGATAAAGATTATCATCTAACAATTTCACATGTGACTATAACCAACATAGATCCATCTTAAATATGGATATATATCATGTGTCAAGAGGGATCAAAATCCCTTGAGGTGCAAACCTTTCCTCAAGTTTTTCACTCTAAAAGGAGGTTTGCACCTCGAGGGATTTGATCCCTCTCAACACATGATAGATCCGAATTTAAGATGGATATACACTAGTGGTAAACCATCCATGAGTGAAGTTCCATCATTTTCTTCTCCCTTTCCCACAAATTAACAATAATCTAGAACAATTATTCAATCTCTGGTACCATGAGGATACTGGAGTTGGATTCACGCATAATGAATGCAAATTTAGAGATTAACCACTCCAATGACATATGTGTGTATACCATGTGAAGTGTATTACTCAATTTTTTTGATGAACCGAGTTTTGGCCCTTTTTAAAGAATTAATTACGTTGTAACAATTTTGATTGTAAATTCATGGTCATGGTAATTGTATGTTTTTATTGCAAATTCTTGGACATGGTAACGATATACATTAAAGGCTTGGCCACAAGTGTTTATAAATTCAATTATAACTATTTTATCATCGTCTGAAAATTTATCGCGAAAAATTCATTGATCTCTTTCTTCGTTATTAAATTTTTAATTTATTAGTAATTCCAATAATCCATAAATTTTCATTTTTTTCCATATATCTCACTTTATCGAAATTGATTTTAGAAATTACCTAGTAAATGGGCATACCATCAGTTTGAAATCAATGATTATGTTGTAAAATAACAATTATATATATGTGTGTGTGTGTAAAATAACAATTATAAAATTCAAATAAAGTAGAAAACAATTAATATTTACAAAATCTACACAAAATAGATTAAGTCAAGATGAATATTAATAAAATAGAATACAATTAAAGTTAAATGAATATTGTATAAAACCAAAATAATGACAGTTGAGTCCAATACCATCCTATTTTATAATAAGAGGAAATTGTTGTATAGTCATTATTCATATGGTCATGAATAAAATTACATTATCAAATTTATTGAGTCATTATCTAATAGTTTCAAAGAGTTAAAAAATTAATAACAATCTCATATGTTGATGATTACTTGAGGTTATATTTCTATTTAATCACATAAGCTCTTCGCTCTATAGTGATAAGTTAATCTTTCTAACTATTAAATTTATTAATTATGTGTGATGATCTTAGCTTGGGTGACATAAGAAAAACCTACATGCTCATGAATTTTTAAGTCATTGGAACATAAAATTCATTAATTTATCTTTCTTTTACATAATTATTATAATTTTCATAAATAATATAACATACACCATTCTAATTTCAAAATTTAATGTTAATCTCACACCTATATCCACATTCTTTTTATTTAACACACCTCCTTTCAATTTTATTGATATATTATTTTATTAAATAAATAATAATTGGTTGAGAATCTATTTTAGGGAATTGTGTTGTCTTATATCATAACAAGAGACTATCGTTATTTGTTGGTTTTAGTATAATTTTTATAGCTATTATGAATATATTTTATGTAATTTTGATAAGTAATGCCCCACCACTTCACATTCAATACAATATTTAGTAACACGTGCTAATGCAATTTTTGTATTTGTATAGACATCCTCAAAATATTAGCATGCGATTTTGTAATTTAGTTTATGCATGAATTCAAATCTATGCACTAAAAAATTCACTCAAGTGTACTTTCCATAATTTTATATTTGTAAAATTTAAATTTTTTAATCTTATACTTTTCTTAATCTTATACCTAAAATTTAATTTTTTTAATCTTATACTTCACTTAATTTTATACTTCAATTAACGGACTCAACTTATTACAACGAAAAATTAATGTTGAAATAAAATTATTAGGTATATATAAAAAATAATTATTACAATAATGTAAATATCACGGTAAAGGTCATTATTATATTTTAAATTGAAGAAGCTATGAGGTTTACAATAATATAGACATAATTATTTGCAATTTAACAAGTTATTGGGTGTGGATAATAAAGTAATGGAGCTTTTAAAAATGATATTATAATTAATAAGTAGTGAATGTATAGAAGAGCACCATTTCAAATTTAATCCCAAGGACAAGTTTTATCACATGTGGTTAAGATTTTTTTTGACCCGAGGGTGAATATTTATATACATTTTATTCACAATATTTAATTATAAGAATGTAACTATACTTTGGGACGGGTATTTCGTTATATATATATCGGAAATCTAAAGTATTATGATCTCGATTTATGAGGGAATGAAATGAAGCATAGTAGTAAGAGAAAAATATAAATATATAATAATAATTAATATTTATTAAAGATTAAAATATGTAGAGATTGTAAAAGAAAATATAGAGTGGAATGAACTCTTTTGAATGGTGGTAGCTTATTTCTGAGAAGTGATGTGACGATTATGGGAATTTGTAAGAAGATGATTACAATGATGTTCCAAAGGCCTTTTTAACAAAAAACATAAATGATAAAACCAAAAACATCCAAAAACCTTACCTCGAAAGATGAAACGCCAAAAGGTTTGTGGGCCCTGATGGGGGTAGTTGATACGTCAACTTCCCTATGGTGTAACTCTTGCATACGATCTTAGTTTGGGGCACTTGATATCTCATTGGAAAGGTCTATCCAAGGAGTATACATTTCAAATGGCCCAATTCAAGCCACTGACATGTATTGGGTGTTGATACGTCAAAACAATGTCGTTTAGGGCCTCAAAACGGCCTTGAAAGTTTGGGACCGGGAAAACTATAGAAAAACTGTCAAAATGGAAACTGTATGTTAAGAGAGTGGAATAGGTGGGACGCCATCAATGTCCAACTAGATCATTCCCCGCCCCTTTTAAAGAAATGGTATCCATTGCATTGAGGGCCCCCATCAAATTGGGAAACTTATGCTCAACTTGATGCTTAGTGAGCCACTTGCCTTGGTGCAGTAGTTGTCCTTCTTTGGCAACCTGATAGAGTTGGATCTTCTATTGGTAGGCACCTTTAACCTGTGTGTCCATGATTGGATCAATGGTTTCATGTTCCATATATTCACATTTGAGCTTTGTAGTTGTCATTTTCTCTGCCACCTCCTAGGTGTCCAATAGTGGTGGAAAATATCGTCAAAGGAGGTCCTTATTGAATACTAGGTGTAATCCAAGGAAGGGGGGAAAACTTAACTCAAAATAATTGTTTCCCATATCCTCAGTGATGATGCAAGGTCCATATCTAAGTGGCCATAGATTTTGATGGGGTCCTGCCACGTGGTCTTTTTGCAAGTGTAGACAAACCTCGTCTCCCACCTAAAACTTGTGGGGAACCTGGTGTTGGGAAAGGAATTACTTGTACTTAGCATTATCTTTTTGAAAAATATTATAGACCTATTGGCAGATCTGTTGAATCCATTCAATGAATTATGTGGCTTTGTCAACCTCAGATTGAGAATAGGAAGGTTCTTCCTATGTGGATGCAAGGGGGAGTGCGACATCAATGGGGACCAAGGGTTGAAAGTCGAGGCACACCTGAAAAGAGTTGTATCCTATCAAGATATGGAGAGATATGTTGTAGATTTGTAAGAAATACGAAAGTTTATCATCCCATGTGTTTGGATGCCTGGAGTTGCACATGTGCAGGAGATGCACGATCATCATGTTGATAACCTCTATTTTTCCATCAGTCTGAGGTTGTAAGGCAATGGATTTGGTGAGCTTGGTGTCAAAGAACGAATGTAGGCTCAACCAGAATGTGCTCATGAATAGGCTATCATGATCTGATAAGATGGTTTCTGGTATTTTGAAGTGTACCCATACATGCTCAAAGAAGAGATTGGTAGTGGCCTCAACTGTGATATTCCTCTTGCAGGTGGTTAGAATGGTCATATTAAAGAATCAATCAATAAACATGAATACACAGTCATTTTCATTCTTCGTGGAGGGGATACCTGACATGTATTTCACTAAGATAGATTTCTAGGGTCCCTTGGAAGTAGGCAACGAGGTGTACAATCCTTGTTTTTTAATGGATGACTTGGAAATGGAGTAGGTAGTGCAGGATCTGATATAGTTACTGACATCATGTTGAAGCTTCAATGAATAGAAATATTTTTCTAGTGCTTCCACTATCATTTCCCTGATAAAGTTTATTGCACCTGACTTTAGTGGGATTCCCAAATCAACTTTGCATGCTCATTTGAAAGAACAAAGAGATGACCTAGATGAAATAGATGTCCATCTTGAATATGAAAGTTGGAAACGACAGTTTCTATTCCAAACACCTGGTAGGTTCTAGAAATTTCAGGATCACTTCCATAGAGTTGGGACCACTAGGAGGTCTCAAACCTACAAGAGTTGAGCACTTTGTTTAGGGTTGCAACTAGAGGTCAAATGAGGTAGTTGGAGATGCAATTTGTGCTCCTTTTCTGATACTTGATGTTGAGGTGAAACTGTTGTAAGTATGTGGACCAATTTTCATGGCAGTCATTCTACAATTTTCCTTGTGTCTACATGAACTGCAGAGGCTTGTGATCTGTATGGATGACTATATCCTTCCCTAGAATGTAATGCTTCCAATGGAGGAAAGCTTGTATGATGGAATACACTTCTTTGTCATATGTGGGGTATCTACATGCAACATCTAAGAGTTTATCACTATAATAGAACATAGGATGACCATGTTGAGTGAGAATGACCCCAACAACATAATTGGAATCATCTATCTCAATCTCAAATGGTTCTTGTAGATCAGGCAAGGTGAGCATTGGGGCTAAGCATAAGCGGTTTTTCACATTATCAAAGGAATTTTTTTGTGACCTTCCCCAAACAAATTTGTCTTTGAAACCACCCTTGGTCACATAGATAATATCCCATGCAATGTGGGACAAATCCAATGTGAATCTGCGATAGAAGTTGGCAAGGCATAAAAATCTTTGAATCTCGGTGAGTGTTGTCGGGGCAGGGCAGTCATGAATGGCAATGGATCTTGGTTGGATCGACATGCAACCCATTCTCATATACACAGTATCTGAGGTAATGGAGCCTATTCATGACGAAGGACCATTTATCTATGTTATAATTGATCCAAGTGGATCTTGGTGGCCATCCACCCTTTCCATTGAATCAACATTTCAAGTCTATGGTTTTGATAAACCATGATATTCACCCTTTTGATGGGGAATGGAATGTAATGCCATATTCATTTGTTAATTACAAACATCATGTAATGATTTCCTAGTGGTCTTATGCAAATGCTTATAGTGTATCTTTAATGCACTGGATCTAATTAGAACTCTGTAGTTAAGCATGCTCAGGCTAGAGTAATACTGGGATGGGATACCTCCCGGGAAGTCCTAGTGTTTTACATGCTTATGGAATTTTATAAACTTAGACTAATTTATCCCACATGCATCACGGGAATTTTTCTCCTCTAACTCTCTCATATATAGTTGAGGTGAAGGATGCCCTTTAAGCATGCAATGGAATGTGATGTAAAGCATCTTGCGAATATAGCCAACATCTCTTTCTTTTCATTGATAAGCTACCCCATTCTGTCACTTTGTGTTCTACAATGTTTTTCTCTCTTATTCATGAATAAAAGTTGGGTTTCACTATATTTATGTGCTTCTTGAAATATCTCTGTGTATTTCATTTTTATATCTCTGTTATGTTTATGTCTTCATGTAGTTCTCAAAATAATATGGATCGGTGGTATCAGAATAATTTGTTCCTTGTACGAGGTTAGGGTATAGAGATTTGGTTCTGAAGCTAGTTTCTCTTGAATACAACCTCTCTCTCTAGCCCAAGCAACCTCCCATGGTGGAATAAAAGAGAGATGACAGAGCAAGGGATCCTTTCAATACATCGCTTGAGGAATCCCTTGTGTGAAAGAGGAACAAGATGATGGACAAATTCACTCAAATCCTTTGAAGACTACCGATGGTAGCATCTGAGGCATATTAAAAAATAAAACATTTAAAAGGTGTGACATCATTCAATGTACAAGTCAATTTTTAAATGCCCTTATTTGAAGGCTAGATAGATGTAGATTCTCTAGAAAAATGGTTGAATATGCTAGAAGGTTATTACTCCGTAAAAAAAAAAATCGATAGTGAAAAGATCACCATTGCACTCCTTAAATCCATTCCCCATGTTAGACTTTGGTGGGAAGGTTATTGTGATATTTACACCACAAATGAATATACACCATTCAAGAGACAACCCACATGGGAAACCTTTGTAGATTCCCTAAAAGAGGAGTTATACCCTAGAAGAAACTATGATGGTCAGTACATGAGATGAATGACTCTACGTCAGAAAATATATCACACGGGGTCGAAGTACACTAACATATTTCATACCTTGCACTCAAAGTTGGGTATCAAAGACTTTGAGCGACACTTGTTTTTGAAGTATCGCAGTGGTATGCACAGGTACATCCAAACAGAGATGGATTTCTTAGACATATCCTCACTCGAGGTTACTTATTAATATGCAGTCAAAATTGAACATAAATTCAAGAAGCATAAAAATACGAAGTTCGGGTTTGAAAATATGCCACAATAGAATCATGGTAAAGGAAACCCTAACTCACATAATGAAGGATAGATCAAGGAAGGCCAACCTCAAGAGAGCCAGTCCAATAAGGATAACGAGAAGTCTAAGAAAGACACTAGAAAGTGGGGTGAGTTCCACAATAGCCCTTGGAACAACACCGATGAATGTCTCTCTAAGAACTCAATGGTGGTCAAGCTCAAAGAAATAAAATTGAAACATGACTTGAAATGTTATTCAAAGAACAATAAAGGGAAACAAATCATCGATGCAGAACCCGGTGCTACCATCACGACCACAACACTACAACCAGAAGAACCAGAGGACCTTGAGGAGGGGGAGCGTCTCTTCCACTCAAAAATGTGGGTAAATGGGACCCCACTACATTTCATTGTTGACAATGGGAGTTGGAAGAACCTGATCTCAACCGAGGTTGCCAATATATTTAATATGCTAATGAAGCCACACCCCCAATCATATACCATTGAATGGTTGAGCCGAGGACAATACATCTTTGTCAGTCAACAGTGTCTCATGTCCTATGGCATCAATCCCTTCAAGGATGAGGTAGTGTGTGATGTTACTCCACTTGAAGTATGTGATGTTCTTTTAGGACAACCATATATGTGGAAACATCATGCTATCTATGAGACTTGATCCCGCAGTTTCATTGTTACTCTAGGAGGTCAGCTCTTCAAGGTACTATAGATAGCTCCAACTACTACCACTTCATTGATCTGGGAAAAACAATGTCGCAAAGTAATATCTAATACCACAAAGTTTTCCCTCTTCATGATTGATTCAAACGATGAACATAAGGTCACTGCGACCAATTTAGCCTCAGCCCAAGATGTTTCTTTCCAGCAAAAGGAGGTCTACAAGATTGTAGAGGAACATAAAGAGAATGAGATTATTCCATATGTTCAACATAGATCTATTGGCCACTACCCTTTTAAGGTGTGCTTTGGGTTCCAACCATTAGCCCCCATTGATATAGCTATTCTTGTTGCATCTTCACCGACAAAGTCGTCCCACACTCAGACCAAGGAAAATCATGTAGCCAGATCTATTGAATGGATCCAACACCTCCAACAGACTGTGGTTAAGCGCGTTGGGGCTAGAGTAGTACTAGGATGGGTGACTGATTAGGAAGTCCTAGTTTTTTACATGGCTATGGAATTTTATAAACTTAGACTAATTTATCCCACATGCATCACAAGAATTGTTCTCCTCTCACTCTCTCATATATAATCGGGGTGAAGGAGGCCCTTTAAGCATGTAATGGAATGTGGTGTAAAACGTTTTTCGAATGAAGCATAGACAACATCTATTTATTTTCAGAGATAAGCTACCCCATTCTGTCAGTTTGTGTTCTATAGTGTTTTTCTCTCTTATTCATTAATAGAATTTAGGTTTCACTATAATTTTGTCTTTCTTGCAATATATTTTTGTATTTCCTTGTTATATCTTTGATATATATTTTTCTTCACGTCGTTCTCAAAATAATCTAGCTCAAGCATATAGCTTGTGTTGTCGTAGAGTGTGGAGGACCTACTGAATGTGTTGCAAGTGTTCTACTCAACTCTTGTTGAATATGAGGATGTCATCTATATATACGACCACAAATTGAGTATCAAGATGTCATCCATCAACCTCATGAAAGTTATTGGCACATTTGTCAACCTGAAGGGCATCACCAACCACTTGAGAAAAACTTATTTAGACTTGAAAACAATCTTCCATACTTCAGTATGTTCTATGGGAACCTCGTGGTAGCCAAAATTCCAATCAATATTACTAAAGTGCTTGGCCCCCTTGATCTATTCAAGAATATCATAAATCCATGGAATTGTGTACTAGTTTCTAACTTTGATTTTGTTCAGAGATTTGTAATCAATATAGAGTTTCAAAGTTCCATATTTCTTTTGCACAAGCACGATTGGGCTTCTGCAAGTTGAGGAGCTTGGTCGAATGTTCCCTTTTTGGAGCATCTCTTGAATGTAGTGCAACTAGAGAGGTAATGGTCGAGGGGAAGGGGGTCGAAGGGAGCATAGTGATAAAAGTGGAGGCCATTCAATGAAAGGTGGACTAGGACCACTATATTATTAAATAAGGCTCACTATGGTATATTTTTTTTCTGTAAATAAAATTTGTTATTACCTTAAAAAGTTTTCAAAAACATATACACATAAAAAATTTCCACTTGTCCTTCTGTAGAAATGGAACCTGGGCCAAGTGACACTCTGTCAAATGTAGGTTTGAGTCTGATACAAGGTAAATTTACCACACTTCTTAATAGTCTATCTACAACCATGGTTGTTCTAAATAGAAAAACAAAATAATAGAAAAGGAATTTAAACTTTAGGATAACTTGAATTGCCATCATCTTTGGTTGGTCGTAGAGTGAGAACAAAGGGCTAGCAGGATGTTTGGAACCTGCTCTTGGTTGGCTCTCTTGACAGGGCATCGAACAAAAAATCTAGTCGTCGAGAAAGGGTCGATTGATGGTGAAGCATCTCCTCAATGTCCCGTCGGATATCAAAGATTAATTGTAGATGTTCCTGAGAGAGGCCCCATATTTTGGGACAGGCTGAAACAAAATGTTCATGTGGTGGAGAGTCTCCTATAGGCTGATTCGTGTCTTCCAATTGAAATTCGGTGGGAAGTTCTTCCTTAATAGGGAAGCCACCCATGTTTGTTTTCAATTTTTTTGTTGGCCCTTGGTCATGTATTAAGGAAGAAAGCGAAGATTAAGGAATAATAAATACAAAGTATGAAGTGCACAGAAGAAACACAAACTAAGGAAGGGTCGAAGTGGTTAAAGAATCATAAAAGAAGGAATGAAGTAAAGGAAAGAGAAGACCAAGGAAGACAAAGAGGCAAAGAGATAGATCGTGGACAAGTCAACAACAAGAATAAGACACTAATGGGTTCTTTGGAGCACCTTGTAGAGAAGAAGGAAGAATAGGTTGGCGATGTCCTTAAAATGAGTGTTATGTGGACCCTTGGTTTTTGGCACCTAGGCTTTATCCCATGGTTTTCTAAGAGTCACGGAATGTATAAATAGAGGTCTAGAAGAGTTGAGATGGGAGGTGATAGTAGTGTTGAGATGTAAAAGTGTTATATTTTAGGGAATTCTTGTATTTTTGTGTCTTCAGTTAGGTGCGAATATCAACTCTACACCTGGGTGCACAGGGATAGGAAATAAAGAGGAAGAGAGAGAAGGATCTGCATTTGAGTTCATAGATAGAACTGTATATCTTCATCTATTCTATCAATAAACATAGTTTTGTGGACGTAGCCCTAGGGAGAAGTTGAACCACGTAAAATCTTGTTGTTCCATGTGGTTGATTCTTTTTTATTTACTACCTTTTACACTGTTATTTTTCCTGTCGAAGATAAGAAGATATAACTTAATTCACAAAGTTAAGAATAATACTGTTAATAATTTATGGGCTATTTTGAATTGTTGTTTTGGAATCATCTTGCATTTCCTTTGGTTGTAGACACTTGTGTCCTGCAACCCTCCTATTACTACTTCGGTTGAGACTTCATCTATTTCACAGGTGTTTTCATAAGGGCCAATAGTTAGGTTTTGTTGTTGCGTTGTTAGAGTTGAACCTTGGGTCTCCTCCTATGCCAACAAATGGTTTCTTTTTCGAGACTGAGATCTTCTTGAGCGAATGTCAAGGTGGTTTCCATCGAAGAAAAAAATTCAGAATTGGATAGAAGAACAAGAAAGGGAATTCGTCGAAGATCAGAACAAGAACCCCATCATTAGTATAGAACACTAGTTGGGAAGGTAGATATTTACTGATGTGCATGAGATTTTCTTTGTAGGAATTCATTAGGAGTTGTACAAGTAGTTAGCCAGACTAGCAGACACTTAGTTTGAAATTAGATCTAGACCACCTATGGTTTGGACATCGAAGTTGATTAAGAAATTCAAGAAAGTTGATAACGTTGTGTCAAGGGTAGTGAATATCTGGTTTGAAAACACTATCAGAGGGTACATTACTGAATTTTCTATTGACAGAGTGGAATCATATATTAAAGAAGAGAGTTACTTCTTCAACGGACCAAGAGGAAAGTTTCTACACTTTTTGAAGTTGAATATTAAGATGCTAATGCATGAGAATAATATCTTGAAGATACATTAATCAGTTGGATTTTAAAGCTATTGTTCAAGAATTCAGATAGCGACAGTGACACAGAGGATGGACACACATGCAGTGGGAGATCATTCAGAAAGATTCATCTTGTGAACCTGTTTAAGCAGAGTTACAGGCCATTAACACAAAGTGGAGGATTCTACAATGGAGAAGGAGCAGAGCGATCAAATGAAGAGTATTTCGAGTTCGCAAGAGAAGRGTAAGTAGAGTTTAAAGAACCTCGCTGAGAAGAATCAAGAACTTCAAGTACTGCGCCTATTGTCGAAGTTCGTATTGCCACTCCTCCTGTTGTTTTAGCAGCACCAAGTAACTAGAGTAACCAGAGTAATTGGAGTAATCATAGCACTCAGAGTACTGTCACAAGMAGTTTAGTAAAGACTCAGTCAACAAACAAAGGAAAATCAATGGAAGATGAAATGAGTTTACCTATTTTCAAAGGATCTGGATCTAAGGATCCTTACCAGCACTTGTTCTTATGTGAAGTTGTATGGAGAATTAAGCAARTCACTGACAAAGCTATTAAGAGAGATCAGTTTAGTACTACCTTAAGCGACTGTGCACTAAGATGCTATATGAAATTTKTTACAGCATCTGTACAACCTTAAGYGCTGAATGACATTAAGATTGCATTGAGTGTAGATTTCAAGAAGCCTAAGTCAGAGTTACAATGCATTACAGAGTTGAAGGAAATCATGTAGAAGGTGATTGAACCTGTTTGGGAATTTGATCAGTGGTTTAAGACCTTGACAATTTGTTTAAGTTTTCAGAATCTAGATGAACAACATAAGGAATGGTTCATCATTTCCCTCCTGCCACACATTAGAGTTCCTCTAATGCAACAGAAGGTCACTTCATAGGCTGAAGCATTAGAGATTGCCATGAAGCTAGAAGCGACCTCTGTAGGAGAATCCAGTCCAGGTATGAGTCAGATTTTGAATCGATTAACAAGTTTATCTTTACAGGTTAAAGACATGAAGAAAGACAAAGGAAAAGAGAAAAGAGAAAAGAGAATATATCGGGTGTATCAGATGTAAAGAAGAGGGCCATGACAAAGATCATTGTCTTTTATTTAGTGAATATTTGGGCTCTAGAGCTCCTAACCCTTTAAAGAAGGCTACTTTGCCATGGTGTGAGGTATGTACAACTAGACATCGCCCCGGTGAATGTTATTATATGCAGAAATATGTCCAGACACCCACCAATCTTTATTATACATTATGTAAATATGTGGGGCATTATGAGAAGGATTGTAGGGCTTATGACCTCACGTGTGAAAGGTCAAGGGATGCATATAGAATTCAAGGAGAATTATATCCAAAAGGGAATGCTATGCAGTTCAATTCCCAGGAATAAGAGGCTTCACCCCTCGTGGTGGGTTCATAGGAAGAGGACGAGGAGGAGTCATGGTTTCGAGGTCCAGGTCAGATTATTTTCTACAACTCCGCCTAGCCAGGTCATTTGGAAAGGGATTGTCATAACCCTTGTACTACA
>JASDQU010103393.1:120634-139510 GCA_032191745.1 Picea mariana | reverse complement strand
AAAAGGGAATGCTATGCAGTTCAATTCCCAGGAATAAGAGGCTTCACCCCTCGTGGTGGGTTCATAGGAAGAGGACGAGGAGGAGTCATGGTTTCGAGGTCCAGGTCAGATTATTTTCTACAACTCCGCCTAGCCAGGTCATTTGGAAAGGGATTGTCATAACCCTTGTACTACATGTACCTACTGTAATTCATTTTTCCATGTCATTGAAGACTCTCCATTATTGTTAGCTAAAGTTTAGGAAAGATAAGGAAGAAACCAGAAAGTTCAGAAAATATCAGTTGAACCTCACGATGAGGAGCCCATAGTCATTATTATTGATAGAGGAGGTGCTGTCATGGAAGAATATAGGGTGATTATATGGATCATGGATTTGAAGAGCTTCAGAGAAGGCACCAATGTTTGATCCAAGAAAAGAAAAGCATACTTTTGAAGAAGCAAGAAGAGAATTTGTAGGTGAATAGGCTTCGTCATCTAGGGCATAATCAGAAGTAAGGGAATGCAAAATTCCTCTAGTATTTGATCAGTCTTCCCCACCCAGACAAGGAAAAGAGGTAAGCAATCTTGTGGACTTCTTGTATACTTGTATTGATTTGATTAAAGATGAAAGAGTTGTGTACGAACTATGACACCTGATAAGATAGTATGAAATTGGAAGAGTAGATCCTCTGTTGAGAAGACTTGTGAATAAAGTATCTATAAAAATGAGGAAAAGTAAGGAACTACACCTTAGTGCTCATATTGGAGACTATGACATAGACTATGTGTTCCTTGACCTAGTATCATAAGTAAATGTTATGATGAATTTGACTTGGGCATTGATGGGAAAACCTAAATTGATTTACTCTCCTATTTGGCTCATGATGGCTAATCAACAGGTGGTGATCCCCTTTGGAAGAATAGAGCATGTCCCTATGGACATCGACAAAGTGAGGACATTTGCATACTTCGAAGTGATCGAGATTGTTGATGATAGTTGTTTCTATCCTGTGTTGTTGGGAATTGATTGGGATTTTGACAATTTGACTTTTATTGACCTGAAAAAGAGAGGAATGACATTTGAAGGTGATGGCCTTAGGTTCATTGCACCTCTTGATCCCGATGAAGGTCGCAGATACATAGAACCTATAAGAGAAGAAGATGATTCCTATGAGTAAGAGAACATCTATAAACTGACATTAGGATAACATGATTATATTAATCCTACAGAAGATGGAAATATAAGTTAGAGAAGTGAAAGCGCATGCTCATCACATTCATAAGAAGCATTGGAAAATTGGCATAACATAATGTATGAATTCTCTACGCGGAGATGTGCTAGATTGACTAAGACAATTCACTAGATTGACACAAAAGTAAGTAATATTCTTACTTTTCATGGCTTCAATAATTTCAAGATATTTATATTTGAATTTGAAAAAATTGTAATTGTACAATAGAGGTTTTTGGCACTAGATGAAGCCTTGAAAGAAACACTAGCTAGATGGTCGGGAACACACAAGAAGAACATCGTGGAGTGGGTACAATGTCGCACCTTGTTGACAATGTGATTTTCATACCAAGTTGAAGGTTTTGAAGTTTGATATATAGGTCAGAGTTGTCCTAAGGACCATGTGAAAAGTTGTGAGGAATCCTGGAGAAGCATTCCTAAAGAACCGTGAGGACATAAGTTCATTAACACATTAGATACTATGCCTATCAACTGGTATCTTCAAGCAAAACTGTGCTTAGTCACTACAGATTTGTATGGTATGACCGAGAACTTTAGAGCTATGTTCCTATTTGAAATTCAATACCCCACAATAGATCAGGCTTTAAAAATTGTAAGAAGGTACATATTTACTGATGTGCATGAGATTTTCTTTGCAGGACTTCATTAGGAGTTGTACAAGTAGTTAGCCAGACTAGGAGACACTCAGTTTGAAATTAGATCTAGACCACCTATGGTTTGGACATCGAAGTTGATTAAGAAATTAAAGAAAGTTGATAACGTTGTGTCAAGGGCAGTGAATATCTAGTTTGAAAACACTATCGGAGGGTACATTACCGAATTTTCTATTGACAGAGTGGAATCATATATTCAAGAAGAGAGGTATTTCTTCAAGGGACCAAGAGGAAAGTTTCTACGCTTATTGTAGTTGAATATTAAGATGCTAATGCATGAGAATAATATCTTGAAGATACAGTAATTAGTTGGATTTTAAAGCTATTGTTCAAGAATTCAGACAACGACAGTGACACAGAGGCTGGACACACATGCAGTGGGAGATCATTCAGAAAGATTCATCTTGTGAACCTGTTTAAGCGGAGTTACAGGCCATTAACACAAAGTGGAGGATTCTACAATGGAGAAGGAGCAGAGCGATCAAACGAAGAGTATTTAGAGTTCGCAAGAGAAGAGTAAGTAGAGTTTAAAGAACCTCGCCGAGAAGAATCAAGAACTTCAAGTACTGTGCCTATTGTCGAAGTACGTATTGCCACTCCTCCTATTGTTTTAGCAACACCAAGTAACTAGAGTAACCAGAGTAACTGGAGTAATCATAGCACTCAGAGTATTGTCACAAGTAGTTTAGTAAAGACTCAGTCAACAAACGAAGGAAAATCAATCGAAGATGAAATGAGGTTACCTATTTTCAGAGGAGCTAGATCTAAGGATCCTTACCAGCACTTGTTCTTATGTGAAGCTGTATGGAGCATTAAGCAAGTCACCGACAAAGCTATTAAGAGAGATCAGTTTAGTACTACCTTAAGGGACTGTGTACTAAGACGGTATATGAAGCTTGTTACAACATCTGTACAACCTTAAGCGTTGAATGACATTAAGATTGCATTGAGTGTAGATTTCAAGAAGCCTAAGTCAGAGTTACAATGCATTACAGAGTTGAAGGAAATCAAGTAGAAGGTGACTGAACCTATTTGGGAATTTGATCAGTGGTTTAAGACCTTGACAATCTGTTTAAGTTTTCAGATTCTAGAAAAACAACATAAGGAATGGTTCATCATTTCACTCCTGCCACACATTAGAGTTCCTCTAATGCAACAGAAGGTTTTTTCACAGGCTGAAGAATTATAGATTGCCATGAAACTAGAAGCATCCCCTGTAGGAGAATCCAGTCCATGTATGAGTTAGATTTTGAATCAATTAACAAGTTTATTTTTACAGGTTGAAGACATGAAGAAAGACAAAGGAAAAGAGAAAAGAGAAAAGAGAATATATCTAGTGTATCAGATGTAAAGCAGAGGGCCATGACAAAGATCATTGTCCTTTATTTAGTGAATACTTGGGCTGTAGAGCTCCTAACCCTTTGAATAAGGCTACTTTTCCATGGTGTGAGGTATGCACAACTAGACATCGCCCCGGTGAATGTTATTATATGCAGAAATATGTCCAGACACCCACCAATCTTTATTGTACATTCTGTAAATATGTGGGGCATTATGAGAAGGATTGTAGGGCTTATGACCTCACGCATGAAAGGTCAAGGGATGCATATATAATTCAAGGAGAATTACATCCAAAAGGGAATGCTACGCAGTTCAATTCCTAGGGATAAGAGGCTTCACCCCTCGTGGTGGGTTCATAGGAAGAGGATGAGGAGGAGGCATGGGTTGAGGTCGAGGTCAAATTATTTTCTATAACTCCACCTAGCCAGGTCATTTGGAAATGGATTGTCATAGAAATTATACTGCATGTACCTACTATAATTCATTTGACCGTGTCATTGAAGACTGTCCATTATTGTGAGCTAAAGTTCAAGAAAGACAAACCAGAAACCACAAAATATCATCTGAACCTCACGATGAGGAGCCCATAGTCGTTATTATTGATAGAGGAGGAACTGTCATAGAAGAAGATAGGGTGACTCCAGGAAGGACTACATATGGATCATGGATTTGAAGAGCTTCAGAGAAGGCGCCAATGTTTGATCCAAGGAAATAAAAGCATACTTTTGAACAAGCAAGAAGAGAATTTGTAGGTGAACATGCTTCGTCATCTAGGGCACAATCAGAAGTAAGGGAATGTGAAATTCCTCTAGCATTTTATCAGTCTACCCCACCCAGACAAGGAAAAGAGGTAAGAAATATTGTGGACTTCTTGTATACTTGTATTCATTTGATTAAAGATGAAAGAGATGTGTAGGAACTATGACACCTGATAAGATAGTATGAAATTGGAAGAGTAGATCCTCTGTTGAGTAGAGTTGTGAATAAAGTATCTATAAAAATGAGGAAAAGTAAGGAACTACACCTTAGTGCTCATATTGGAGACTACGACATAGACTATGTGTTCCTTGACCTGGGATCAGAAGTAAATGTTATGATGAATTTGACTTGGGCATTGATGGGAAAACCTAAATTGATTTACTCTCCTATTTGGCTCAGGATGGCTAATTAGCAAGCAGTGATCCCCTTTGGAAGAATAGAGCATGTCCCTATGGACATCGACAAAGTGAGGACATTTGCAGACTTCGAAGTGATTGATATTGTTGATGATAGTTGTTTCTATCTTGTGTTGTTGGGCATTGATTTGGATTTTGACAATTTGACTTTTATTGACCTGAAAAAGAGAGGAATGAAATTTGAAGGTGATGGCCTTAGGGTCATTGCACCTCTTGATCCCGATGAAGGTCGCAGATACATAGAACCTATAAGAGAAGAAGACAATGCCTATGAGCAAGAGAACATCTATAAACTGACATCAGGATAACATGATTATATTAATCCTACAGAAGATGGAAATATAAGTTAGAGAAGTGAAAGCGCATGCTCATCACATTCATAAGAAGCATTGGAAAATTGGCAGAACATAATGTATGAATTCTCTACGCAGAGGTGTGCCAGATTGACTAAGGCAGTTCACTAGATTGACACAAAAGTAAGTAATATTATTACATTTCATGGCTTGAATAATTTTGAGACATTTATATTTGAATTTGAAGAAATTGTAACAGTAAAATAGAGGTTTTTGGCACTAGATGAAGCCTTGAAAGAAACACCAGCTAGATGGTCGGGAACACACAAGAAGAACATTGTGGAGTGGGTACAATGTCGCACCTTGTTGACAGTGTGATTTTCATACCAAGTTGAAGGTTGTGAAGTTTGATATATAGGTCAGAGTTGTCCTAAGGACCATGTGAAAAGTTGTGAGTAATCCTGGAGAAGCATTCCTAAAGAACCGTGAGGAAATAAGTTCATTAACACCTTAGAAACTATGCCTATCAATTGGTATCTTCAAGCAGAACTGTGCTTAGTCACTACAAATTGGTATGGTATGACCGAGAACTTTAGAGATATGTTCCTATTTGAAATTCAGCACCCCACAATAGATCAGGCTTTAAAAATTGTAAGAAGGTACATATTTACTGATGTGCATGAGATTTTCTTTGCAGGACTTCATTAGGAGTTGTACAAGTAGTTAGCCAGACTAGCAGACACTTAGTTTGAAATTAGATCTAGACCACCTATGGTTTGGACATCGAAGTTGATTAAGAAATTCAAGAAAGTTGATAATTTTGTGTCAAGGGCAGTGAATATCTAGTTTGAAAACACTATCGGAGGGTACATTACCGAATTTTCTATTGACAGAGTGGAATCATATATTCAATAAGAGAGGTATTTCTTCAAGGGACCAACAGGAAAGTTTCTACACTTTTTGAAGTTGAATATTAAGATGTTAATGCATGAGAATAATATCTTGAAGATACAGTAATCAGTTGGATTTTAAATCTATTGTTCAAGAATTCAGATAGCGACAGTGACACAGAGGCTGGACACACGCGCAGTGGGAGATCATTCAGAAAGATTCATCTTGTGAACCTGTTTAAGCGGAGTTACATGCCATTAACACAAAGTGGAGGATTCTACAATGGAGAAGGAGTAGAGCGATCAAACGAAGAGTATTTAGAGTTCGCAAGAGAAGAGTAAGTAGAGTTTAAATAACCTCGTCGAGAAGAATCAAGAACTTCAAGTACTGCGATTATTGTCGAAGTACGTATTGCCACTCCTCCTATTGTTTTAGCAGCACCATGTAACTAGAGTAACCGGAGTAACTAGAGTAATCATAACAGTCAAAGTACTGTCACAAGCAGTTTAGTAAAGACTCACTCAACAAATGAAGGAAAATCAATGGAAGATGAGATGAGGTTACCTATTTTCAGAGGAGATGGATCTGAGGATCCTTACTAGCACTTGTTCTCATGTGAAGCTATATGGAGCATTAAGCAAGTCACCATCAAAGCTATTAAGAGAGATCAGTTTAGTACTACCTTAAGGGACTATGCACTAAGATGGTATATGAAGTTTGTTACAACATTTGTACAACCTTAAGCATTGAATAACATTAAGATTGTGTTGAGTGTAGATTTCAAGAAGCCTAAGTCAGAGTTACAATGCATTACAGAGTTGAAGGAAATGAAGTAGAAGGTGACTGAACCTATTTGGGAATTTGATCAGTGGTTTAAGACCTTGACAATCTGTTTAAGTTTTCAGATTCTAGACGAACAACATAAGAAATGGTTCATCATTTCCCTCCTGCCACACATTAGAGTTGCTCTAATGCAACAGAAGGTCACTTCACAGGCTGAAGCATTAGAGATTGCCATGAAACTAGAAGCAGCCCCTGTAGGAGAATCCAGTCCAGGTATGAGTCAGATTTTGAATCAATTAACAAGTTTAACTTTACAGGTTGAAGACATGAAGAAAGACAAAGGAAAAGAGAAAAGAGAAAAGAGAATATATCTGGTGTATCATATCTAAAGCAGAGGGCCATGACAAAGATCATTGTCCTTTATTTAGTGAATAATTGGGCTCTAGAGCTCCTAACCCTTTGAATAAGGCTACTTTGCCATGGTGCGAGGTATGTACAACTAGACATCATGCCGATGAATGTTATTATATGCAGAAATATGTCCAGACACCCATTCTGTAAATATGTGGGGCATTATGAGAAGGATTGTAGGGATTATGACCTCACGCATGAAAGGTCAAGGGATGCATATAGAATTCAAGGAGAATTACATCCAAAAGTGAATTCTACGCAGTTCAATTCCCAGGAATAAGAAGCTTCACCCCTCGTGATGGGTTCATAGGAAGAGGACGAGGAGGAGGCATGGGTCGAGATCGAGGTCAGATTATTTTCTATAACTCTGTCTAGCCAGGTCATTTGGAAAGGGATTGTCATAACCCTTTTACTACATGTACCTACTATAATTCATTTGACCATGTCATTGAAGAATGTCCATTATTGTTAGCTAAAGTTCAGGAAAGACAAGGCAGAAACCAGAAAGTCCAGAAAATATCAGCTGAACCTCACGATGAGGAGCCCATAGTCATTATTATTGATAGAGGAGGTGCTATCATAGAAGAAGATAGGGTGACTCCAGGAAGGACTACATATGGATCATGGATTTGAAGAGCTTCAGAGAAGGCGCCAATGTTTGATCCAAGGAAAGAAAAGCATACTTTTGAAGAAGCAAGAAGAGAATTTGTAGGTGAACATGATTCTCCATCTAGGGCACAATCAGAAGTAAGGGAATGCAAAATTCCTCTAGCATTTGATCAGTCTGCCCCACCCAGACAAGGAAAAGAGGTAAGCAATCTTGTGGACTTCTTGTATACTTGTATTGATTTGATTAAAGATGAAAGAGTTGTGTAGGAACTACGACACCTGATAAGATAGTATGAAATTGGAAGAGTAGATCCTCTGCTAAGTAGAGTTGTGAATAAAGTATCTATAAAAATGAGGAAAAGTAATGAACTGCACCTTAGTGCTCATATTGGAGACTACGACATAGACTATGTGTTCCTTGACCTGGGATCAGAAGTAAAGGTTATGATGAATTTGACTTGGGCTTTGATGGGAAAACCTAAATTGATTTACTCTCATATTTGGCTCAGGATGGCTAATCAATAGGCGGTGATCCTCTTTGGAAGAATAGAGCATGTCCCTATGGACATCGACAGAGTGAGAACATTTGCAGACTTCGAAGTGATCAAGATTGTTGATGATAGTTGTCCCTATCCTGTGTTGTTGGGCATTGATTGGGATTTTGACAATTTGACTTTTATTGACCTGAAAAAGAGTGGAATGACATTTGAAGGTGATGGCCTTAGGTTCATTGCACCTCTTGATCCCGATGAAGGTCGCAGATACATAGAACCTATAAGAGAAGAAGACGATGCCTATGAGCAAGAGAACATCTATAAACTGACATTAGGATAACATGATTATATTAATCCTACAGAAGATGGAAATATAAGTTAGAGAAGTAAAAGTGCATGCTCATCACATTCATAAGAAGCATTGGAAAATTGGCAGAACATAATGCATGAATTCTCTACGCGGAGTTGTGCCAGATTGACTAAGGCGGTTCATTGGATTGACAGAAAAGTAAGTATTATTCTTACATTTCATGGCTTGAATAATTTCGAGACATTTATATTTGAATTTGAAGAAATTGTAACAGTACAATAGAGGTTTTCGGCACTAGATGAAGCCTTGAAAGAAACACCAGCTAGATGGTCGGGAACACACAAGAAGAACATCGTGGAGTGGGTACAATGTTGCACCTTGTTGACAGTGTGATTTTCATACCAAGTTGAAGGTTGTGAAGTTTGATATATAGGTCAGAGTTGTCCTAAGTACCATGTGAAAAGTTGTGAGGAATCCTAGAGAAGCATTCCTAAAGAACCATGAGGACATAAGTTCATTAACACCTTAGATACTATGCCTATCAACTGGTATCTTCAAACAGAACTGTGCTTAGTCACTATAGATTGGTATGGTATGACCAAGAACTTTAGAGCTATGTTCCTATTTGAAATTCAGTACCCCACAATAGATTAGACTTTAAAAATTGTAAGACAGAAGGTCTTTTTAGGAGGAATCTAACCCCCCTCTTGAACAAGAAGAAGATGAATGGATTGCGCCTCTTCAATGGTTACAGGGTTGTTATAATATTAATGTTAATGAGGATGATGACCCTAGGAATGTGAAAATTTCAGAAACTAAAGGAAAAAGAGATATAGAAGGGCCATGGATTGAATTACATTTTGTTGGGAAGCCTATTAAAATTAAGAAGGTTAATATTGGAACAGAGAAAGCACATAACTTGGAAAATGTTGGAGACTATTGGGATGATGCTACTATTAGTAAGATTACAGAACTATTGCATGAGTATGAGTACTTGTCTCCAACAAATTCACAAATATTAAGGGCATTAAAGGGCCCATGGGAGAAATGAAGATTCCTTTCAAAACAGATGCAAGACCTGTCAAGCAGAGGCCTTACAGACTAAATCCCAAGTACAAGCAGAAAGTTAAGACTGAATTAGATAGAATGTTGGAAGAAGGAATTATACAACCAGTCGAAGAATCTGAATAGATCATCCCTACGGTGGTCCAATATAAGAATATAGGAGAAATCAGAATCTGTGTAGATCTAAGGAAAATGAATTGTGCATGTTTACATGATCCATTTCCTACACATTTTACTAATGAAGTTCTAGATAATGTAGGAGGAAAAGAAGTTTATTCATTCACAGATGTATTTGCAGGCTATCACCAAATCAGAATTGCAAAGGAGGACATAAATAAGACTGCATTTGCAACATAATGGGGTTATTTTCAGTACACTGTGATGCCTTTTGGTTTGAATAATTCACCAGCGATCTTTTCCAGAGTGGTGGTCGAAGCATTTAAGTATTTTTTACACAAGTTTTTGGAGGCATACTTTGATGACTGGATTGTTTTTAGTCTATTGAAAGATCATATTGAATGTTTGAGATTAATGTTGGATAAGTCCAGGCAATGTCAGATTGCCCTGAACTTGAAGAAATGTATTTTCTTTTCATCTTTTGGAGTGTTGTTAGGAAACATTGTGTGTAAGCAGAGGTTGTTGGTAGATCCTTCCAAGATTTCTATCATTGTATATCTATCTCCTCCTACTTCGGTTAGACAGTTGTGCACTGTATTGGGACACACTAGATACTACAAAACGTTTATTAAGGGTTACGCACAGATAACAACACCTATGGAGAAGCTATTAAAGAACGATAGTAAGTTTCAATGGACAGAGGAATGCCATCAGAGCTTCGACACATTAAAGCAGAAAATCATCATTGCGCCTATTTTGGTTTTTCCAGATTGGATTAAGGAATTCCATGTTCATGTCGAAGCTTCATCCATTGCATTAGGAGTGGTTTTAGCACAGCCAGGTGAAGGAGATATCGACCACCCTATATCCTTTGCTAGCAGGAATCTTTCTACATCTGAAATGAATTATACTACCACTAAAAGCGAAGACTTAGCTATGGTATATGCGCTACACAATTTTAGACACTACTTTGGGTGGACATTTTAAGATGTTTACTGATCATTTTGCATTGAAGTACTTATTCAGAAAGCCAATGTTGGGGGGGAAAATATGTGGATGGATATTATTATTCCAGGAGTATGACTTTGAGATTGTGGTCAAGCTAGGAAGAATGAATAAGGGACCTGGCCACTTATCCAGGTTAGAACATGGAGAGGAGCCTACCAGTTTGGATGATACACTACTAGATGCATAGTTGTTAGCCATCAGGAAATTCGATGCTCACTTTTCTGAGATAGTCTAGTTCATGTCCACAGGAATGGCACCTCGCATGTATACATTTATTTAGAAGGAACAGTTGGTAGTCCGTGCTGCAAATTTTCAACTTATAGCTAGACAATTATATAAGATGAGACCATATGAAATCTTAAGAAGATGTGTTATAAAGTCATAAAGACCATTGATTCTTGCAAAAGAACATGAAGGCATCATAGGAGGAAATTATGCAGATAAAGCAACAATGCAGAAGGTTCTTAGAGCTGGCCTTTGGTGGCCCACTTTACATAAGGATGCTAAGGAATACTACAAAGCCTGTGATGTGTGTCAAAGAGTAGGGAAGCCTTCTAGAAGGGATGAGTTGTCTTTAGAACCTCATTTAACTTTAAATGAATTTGAGAAATGGTCTATTGAATTTGTGGGAGCTATCAACCCACCAGGAAAGCGCACAGGAGATCGATATATCATCACTGCTACAGAGTATTTGACTAGATGGGAAGAAGAAAGAGAATTTAAAGACTATAGTGTAGCTATAGTTGTGCGGTTCATATTTGATGATATCATAACCAGATTTGGATGCCCAAATATCCTTATGAGTGATCAAGGCACACACTTCATTAACAAAACTATTGAAGCCTTGAATCAAGAGTTTGAAGTTCACCATCATAAGAGTACACCATATCACCCACAGGTGAATGGTACAGTCGAAGATTTCAATAATATTTTGGAGACAATGTTGGCTAAGGCTTTCAGTGTTAACAAAGATGACTGGTATTTGAGAATTCTAGCAGTGTTATGGGCTTATCAAACTACTTGCAAAAGGTTAATAACGCAGACTCCCTTCAAGTTAGTTTATGGCTAGGAAGCAGTGGTACCTATGGAATATTTGGTTCCTAGTTTAAGAATTGCATCATTTACTCGTATGGATGACATTGGCATTGTTCAAGACAGGCTCACGCAGTTGATGGAACTAGAGGAAGATAGGTTCATTGTAGGATTTCATCAGCAGGTACAAAAAGAACAAGAAAATTATTACCATGACATACATATCAAGAAGAAATCATTTAAACAAGGAGATTTGGTACTTTTATATGACAACAAGTTCATGAAGCATCCGAGAAAGTGTAGAACATATTGTCTTGGGCCATTCAAGGTTGTCTATGTTACATAAAGTGGAGTTGTGCAGTTGAATACTCTTAATAGAGAATGGAAGGATGGTTTAGTAAATGGGAGTTGGTTGAAGCTGTATTGTGACAACCAGTTGCCTCGCAACTCTCAATAAAAGAAAAGGAAGAAGGTTCTAGGTACCAGGTGCAGTTGAAATTGGGTACCAGAAACAGAAAAGACAGTATGCACACGATAGGGAGGGATAGATCATAAAACACAGGCTGTTACGCATAGTTGGGGGCATGTTGGCCTTTCGTCATGCATTAATGAAGAAATCGAAGACTGGTTGGGAAGGTACATATTTACTGATGTGCACAAGATTTTCTTTGCAGGACTTCATCCGGAGTTGTACAAGTGGTTAGCTAGAATAGCAGACACTGAGTTTGAAATCAGATCTAGAACACCTCTGGTTTGGACATTGAAGTTGATTAAGAAAGTCAAGAAAGTGGATAACATTGTGTCAAGGGAAGTGAATATCTAGTTTGACAACACTATTGGAGGATACATTACTAAATTTTCTATTGAAAGAGTGGAATCATATATTCAACAAGAGAGGTATTTCTTCAAAGGAACAGGAGGAAAGTTTCTACACTTTTTGAAGTTGAATATTAAGATGCTAATGCATGAAAATAATATCTTGAAGATACAATAATCAGTTGGATTTTAAAGCTATTGTTCAAGAATTTAGACAGTGACAGTGACACAGAGGCTGGACACACGCCCAGTGAGAGATCATTCATAAATATTCATCTTGTGAACCTGTTTAAGTGTATTTACAGGCCATTAGCACAAGGTGAAGGATTCTATAGTGGAGAAGGAGTAGATCAATAATACGAAGAGTATTCAAAGTTTGCAAGAACAGAGTAAGTAGAGTTTAAAGAACCTCTTTGTGAAGAACCGGGAACTTCAAGTACTGTGCCTACTGTCAAAGTAATTATTGCCACTCCTCCTATTGTTTTAGAAGCACCAAGTAACCAAAGTAACTAGAGTAACCTAAGTAATCAGAGCACTTAGAGTACTGTCATAATCAGTTTAGTACAAAATCAGTCGAGAAACTAAGGAAAATCAATGGAAGATGAAATGAGGTTACCTATTTTCAAAGGAGCTAGATCTGAGGATCCTGACCAGCATTGGTTCTTATGTGAAGTTGTATGGAGAATTAAGCAAGTCACAGATGAAGATGTTAAGAGAGATCAGTTTAGTATTAACTCGAGGAAATGTGCACTAGGCTGGTATATGAATTTTGTTACAACATCTGTACAACCTTGAGCGTTGAATGACATTAAGATTGCATTGAGTGTAGATTTCAAGAAGCCTAAGTCAGAGTCACAGTTCATTATAGAGTTGAAGGAAATCAAGAAAAAGGTGACTAATCATGTTTGGGAATTTTATTAGAGGTTTGAGACCTTCACAATCTATTTAAGTTTTCAGATTCCAGACAAACAACATAAGGAATGGTTCATCGTTTCCCTCTTGCCGCACATTCGAGTTCCTCTAATGCAACAGAAGGTCGCTTCACAGGCTGAAGCATTAGAGATTCCCATGAAACTAGAAGCAACCCCTGTAGGAGAATCTAGTCCAGGTATGAGTCAGATTTTGAATCAATTAATAAGTTTATCTTTACAGGTTGAGGATGTGAAGAAAGACACAGGAAAAGAGAAAAGAGAAGACATCTGGTGTATCAAATGTAAAGAAGAGGGCCATGGCAAAGAGGATTGTCCTTTATTTAGTGAATACTTGGCCTCTAGAGCTCCTAACCCTTTGAATCATGCTACTTTACCATGGTGCGAGGTATGTAGAACTAGACATCACCCTAGTGAATGTTATTATATACAGAAATATGTCCAGAAACCCACCAATCCTTATTGTACATTCTGTAAATATTTGGGGCATTATGAGAAGGATTATAGGGCTTATGAACTCACGCATGAAAGGTCAAGGGATGCATATATAATTCAAGGAGAATTACAACCAAAAGGGAATGCTACGCAGTTCAATTCCCTAGGAAGAGGAAGATTCACCCCTCGCGGTGGGTTCATAGGAAGAGGACGAGGAGGAGGCATGGGTCGAGGTTGAGGTCAGATTATTTTCTATAACTCTGCCTAGCCAGGTCATTTGGAAAGGGATTTTCATAATCCGTGTACTACATTTAGCTACTGTAATTCATTTGACCATGTCATGGAAAACTGTCCATGATTGTTAGCTAAAGTTCAGGAAAGACAAGGTGGAAACTAGCAAGTCCAGAAAATATTAGTTGAACCTTGCGATGATGAGCCCAGAGTCGTTGTTATTAATAGAGGAGGTGATGTCACAAGAGAAGATAGGGTGACTCTAGGAAGGACTAGAGATGGATCATGGATCTGAAGAGCTTCAGAGAAGGCGCCATTGTTTGATACAGGGAAAGAAAAGTATACTTTTGAAGAAGCAAGAAGAGAATTTGTAGGTGAACATGCCTCTTCATCTAGGGAACAATCAGAAGTAAGGGAATATGAAATGCCTTTAGCATTTGATCAGTATGCCCCACCCAGACAAGGAAAAGAGGTAAGCAAGTTTGTGGACTTCTTGTATACTTGTATTGATTTGATTAAAGATGAAAGAGTTGTGTGGGAACTATGACACCTGATAAGATAGTATGAAATTGGAAGAGTAGATCCTCTGCTGAGTAGAGCTGTGAATCAAGTATCTAGAAAAAGGAGGAAAAGTAAGGAACTGCACCTTACTGCTCATATTGGAGACTACGACATCGACTATGTGTTCCTCGACCTGGGATCATAAGTAAATGTTATAATGAAGTTGTCTTGGGCATTGATGGGAAAACCTAAATTGATTTACTCTCCTATTTGGCTCAGGATGGCTAATCAGGAGTCGGTGATCCCCTTTGGGAGACTAGAGCATGTCCCTATGAACATTCACAAAGTGAGGACATCTGTAGACTTCGAAGTACTTGCAATTGTTGATGATATTTGTCCCTATCCTGTTTTGTTGGGTCTTGATTGGACTTTTGACAATTTGAATTTTATTGACCTGAAAAAGAGAAGAATGACATTTGAAGGTGATGGCCTTAGGTTCATTGCACCTCTTGATCCCGATGAAGGTCGCAGATACACAGAACCTATAAGAGAATAAGACCATGCCTATGAGATAGAGAACATCTATAAACTAACAGCAGGACAACATGATTATATTAATCCTACAAAATATGGAAATATAAGTTGGAGAAGTGAAAGTGCATGCTCGTCACATTCAGAAGCATTGGAAAATTTCCAGAACATAATGTATGAGTTCTCTATGCGGACATGTGTCAGATTGACTAAGGAAGTTCACTGGATTGGCACAAAAGTAAGTAATATTCCTACATTTGATGGCTTGAATAATTTACAGACATTTCTATTTGAATTTGAAGGAATTGTAACAGTACAAAAGAGGTTTTTGGCACTAGATGAAGCCTTGAAAACAACACCATCTAAATGGTAGGGAACACACAAGAAGAACATCATGGAGTGGGTACAATGTCGCACCTTGTTGACAGTGCAATTTTAAGACCAAGTTGAAGGTTGTGAAGTTTGATATATAGGTCAAAGTTGTCCTAAGGACCATGTGAAAAGTTGTGAGGAATCTTGGAGCAGCATTCCTAAATAACAGTGGGTGCATAAGCTCATTAACACCTTAGATACTACGCCTATCAACTGGTATCTTCAAGAAGAACTACACTTAGTCACTACAAATTTGTATGGTATGACTCAGAACTTTAGAGCTATGTTCCTATTTGAAATTCAGTACCCCACAATAGATCAGGCTTTACAAATTGTAAGACAGTAGGTATTTTAGGAGGAACCTAACCCCCCTCTTGAACAAGAAGATGAATGGATTGTGCCTCTTCAATGGTTACAAGGTTGTTATAATATTAATGTTGATGAGGATGATGACCTTAGGAAAGTGAACATTTCAGAAATTGAAGGACAAAGAGATATAGAAGGGCCATGGATTGCATTACCTTTTGTTGGGAAGCCTATTAAAATTAAGAAGGTTAATATTGGAATAGACAAAGCACATAACTTGGCAAATGTTGGAGATTATTGGGATGATGCTACTATTAGTAGGATTACATAACTATTGCATGAGTATCAGGACTTGCTTCCAACCAAGTTCACAGAGATGAAGGGCATTAAAGGGCCCATGGGAGAAATGAAGATTCCTTTCAAAACAAATGCAAGGCCTGTCAAGCAGAGGCCTTAGAGAATGAATCCCAAGTACAAGAAAAAAGTTAAGACTGAATTAGATAGAATGTTGGAAGCAAGAATTATAGAACCAGTCGAAGAATCTGAATGGATCATCCCTATGGTGGTYCAATATAAGAAGATAGGAGAAATCAGAATTTTTGTAGATCTAAGGAAATTGAATTGTGCATGTTTACATGAACCATTTTCTACACCTTTTACTAATGAAGTTCTAGATAATGTAGGAGGACAGGAAGTTTATTCATTCACAGATGTATTTTCAGGCTATCACCGAATCAGAATTGCGAAGGAGGACATACATAAGACTACATTTGCAACAAAATGGGGTTATTTTCAGTACATTGTGATGCCTTTTGGTTTGAATAATGCACCAACGATCTTTTCCAGGGTGGTGGTCGAAGCATTTAAGGATTTTTTACACAAGTTTTTGGAGGCATACTTTTATGAATGCACTATTTTTCGTCTATTGAAAGATCATATTGAATGTTTGAGATTAATGTGAATAAGTGCAGGCAATGTCAGATTGCCTTGAACTTGAAGAAGTGTATTTTCTTTTCATCTTTTGGAGTGTTGTTAGGACACATTGTGTGTAAGCAGGGGTTGTTGGTATATCCTTCCAATATTTCTATCATTGTTGATCTACTTCGTCCTACTTCGGTTAGACAACTGCACAATGCATTAGGACACACTAGATACTACAGAACGTTTATTAACGGTTACGCATAGATAAAAACACCTATGGAGAAGCTATTAAAGAATGATAGTAAGTTTCAATGGACAGAGGTATGCCAGCAGAGCTTCGACACATTAAAGTAGAAAATGATCACTGCGCCTATTTTGGTTTTTCCAGATTGGAGTAAGGAATTCCATGTTCATGTCAAAGCTTCATCCATTGCATTAGGAGCGGTTTTAGCACAGCCAGGTTAAGGAGATATCGACCACCCTATATCCTTTGCTAGCAAGAATCTTTCTACATCTGAAATGAATTATACTACCACTGAAAGCAAAGGCTTAGCTATGGTATATGCACTGCAGAATTTTAGACACTACTTGTTGGGAGGACATTTTAAGATGTTTAATGATCATTTTGCATTGAAGTACTTAATCAACAAGTCAATGTTGGGGGGAAGAATATGTGGATGGATATTATTATTCCAAGAGTATGACTTTGAGATTGTGGTCAAGCTAGGAAGAATGAATAAGGGACCTGACCACTTATCCATGTTAGAACATGGAGAGGAACCTACTAGTTTGGATGATACACTACCAGATGCACAGTTGTTGGCCATCAGGAAAGTCGGTGCTCACTTCACTGAGATAGTCTAGTTCATGTCCACAGGAATGGCACCTCGCAAGTATACATATATTTAGAAGAAACAGTTGGTAGTCCGTGCTACAGATTTTCAACTTATAGTTGGACAGTTATATAAGATGGTACCAGATGAGATCTTAATAAGATTTTTTATGAAGTCATAAAGACCATTGATTCTTGCAGAAGCACATGAAGGCATCACAGGAGGAAATTATGCATATAAAGAAAAAACGCAAAAGGTTCTCAGAGCTGGTCTCTGGTGGACCACTTTACATAAGGATGCTAAGGAATACTACAAAGCATGTGATGTATGTCAAAGAGTAGGGAAGCCTTCTAGAAGGGATGAGATGCCTTTAGCACCTTAGTTAACATTACAGTCATTTGAGAAATGGGATATTGAATTTGTGGGAGCTATCAACCCACTAGGAAAGCACACAGGAGATCGATATATCATCACTGCTACAGAGTATTTGACCAGATGGGAAAAAGAAAGAGGATTTAAAGAATATAGTGCAGCTATAGCTGCATGGTTCATCTTTGATGATATCATAACCATATTTGGATGCCCAAATATCCTTATGAGTGATCAAGGCACACACTTCATTAACACAACTATTGAAGCCTTGACTCAAGAGTTCGAAGTTCACCATCATAAGAGTACACCATATCACCCATAGATGAATGGTACAGTCGAAGATTTCAATAATATTTTGGAGACAACGCTGACTAAGATTTGCAGTGTTAACAAAGATGATTGGGATTTGAGAATTCCAGCAGTGTTATGGGATTATCGAACTACTTGAAAAAGGTTAACAATGTAGACTCCCTTCAAGTTAGTTTATGGCCAAGAAGTAGTGGTACCTATGGAATATTTGGTTCCTAGTTTAAGAATTGCAGCATTTACAGGTATGGATGACACTAGCGCTGTTCAAGATAGGCTGACGCAGTTTATGGAACTAGAGGAAGACAGGTTCATTGTTGGATTTCATCAGCAGGTACAAAAAGAACGAGAAAAGGCTTACCATGACAGACATATCAAGAAGAAAGCATTTAAACAAGGAGATTTGGTACTTTTATATGACAACAAGTTCATGAAGCATCTAGGAAAGTTTAGGACACATTGTCTTGAGCCATTTGAGGTTATCTATGTTACAGAAGGTGGAGCTGTGCAGTTGAATACTCTTAATGGAGAATGGAAGGATGGTTTAGTAAATGGGAGTCCATTGAAGTTGTATTGTGACAACCAATTTCCTAACAACTCTCAGTAAAAGCAAAGGAAGAAGGGCCTAGGTACCAGGTGCAGTTGAAATTGGGTACCAGAAACATAAAATATAGTATGCACATGATAGGGAGTGACAGATCAGAAAACACTGGTTGCTTTGCATAGTCTGCAGTCAAAGTAAGACAGAAGGATCAACCCTGAAGTGACTCGAGACAAGTCACATGTGAGTGTTGGGGGCCTATTGACCCTTGGTCATGCATTAATGAAGAAAGAGAAGACTAAGTAAGAATAAAAACAAATTATGAAGTGTGTGGAAGGCACACAAACTGAGGAAGGGTCGAAGTGGTTA
>JASDQU010103393.1:106061-120614 GCA_032191745.1 Picea mariana | reverse complement strand
CATTTCCGCAAGGCAATATATATGCAGCCTGCGTACTGTCTTCAAAAGAGTGATTTTGAGAAACTGACAAGTGTAACTTTCTTCATGAAAATGATCTTAAAGAAGAGCTAGATCTTCTATCACCATGTCATTATCATGTCATCATCTTGATAACCAAAAATGTGGATAACAACAAGTCAAAAAGTGGAAGAAGACACTAACGGGTGCTTTGGAGCACCTTGCAGAGAAGAAGGAAGAACAGGTCGGTGAAGTCCTTAAAATGAGGGTTATGTGGACCCATGGTTTTTGGCACCTGGGCTTCGGCCCATGGTTTTATAAGAGTCATTGAATATATGAATAAAGGTCTAGAAGAGTTGATATGGGAGGTCATAGTGGTGTTGAGATGTAAAAGTTTTATGTTTTAGAACATTCTTTTATTTTTGGGTCTTCAATTGGGTGAGAAGATTGACTCTGCAGTTGGGTGTGCAGGGATAGGAAATAAAGAGGAAGAGAGAGAAGGATCTGCAACTGAGTGCACAGATAGAATTGTATATCTTCATCTATTCTATCAATAAACACAATTTTGTGGATGTATCCCTAGGGAGAGGGTGAACCACGTAAAATCTTGTTGTTCCATGTGGTTTTTGCTTTGTTATTTACTACCTTTTACACTGTTATTGCACTGTTATTTTTTCTGTCGAAGATAAGAAGATATAACTTACTTCACAAAGTTAAGCATAATACTTTTAAGAATCTATGGGCTATTTTTCATTGTTTTTTTGGAATCATCTTTCATTTCCTCTGGTTATAGACACCTATGTTTTGCAACCCTCCTATTACTACTTTGAGTGAGACTTCATCTTCTTCGCAAGTGTTGTCGTAAGGGACAATAGTTAGGGTTTGTTGGTGTGTTGTTAGAGTTGAACCCTAGGTCCACCCCTGTGCCAACATTGTCTTCCTATTGTACTTCGATGGTAAGTTCTTCCTCAGTGGGGAAACCACCCAGGTCTGTTTCCAATTTTTATACCAAGGGAGGATGACCAGAAGTAAGGGGTGGTTCCAATATGTCTGAAGCATAGAAGAGAAGGGATTCCAGGGGTGCCATAGGAGGGTCATGGGGTATTTATTCCTCCACAATCTCCATGGGCTGGTCATCCTCCACCCAATTTTGGGCGAATCTTGGTGAAAAATTTAGAGCAGGTCCAACACATTGTTATTGAGCTATGAGGGGAGGAACTGGTTCGACTAGAGGTCCAGGACAATGATGGCGAGAAACAAAATTGTAATAGGTTGGTCCTCTCTTGTTTTTTCCCCTTTATCTAGGAATCAGGGAGGATGGGGTAGAGAAAGAAAATGGGAGGGGGAGAGGACACACAGATAATGAAGAATTTGAGTGAGAGAGAGACCCCTGAGACCGAATGCAAATGATAACCAGAACAATGAAACAAATTATGGTTCTTACCTTCATTCTTTTCGCTTACTTTATATGTAAATTCTCCATTATAACCGAGATGACGATAAGTAGGCTAATTGTACCAAGCTTGGCATGATCTAGCTCGCACTTTGAGGGTGCCATTAATTCAAGCTTCCCACATAGGTGCACCAAAATCCCCTTGCCTTCCAGGAAGGTCATGAAAAATGGAAGGAGGAGGGGATGTTGTCTGGCGATATTAACTCTCGAATGTGCATTATTGCCACCTATCACTGCATATGGGGGGGAGTCTCTGAGTGCAAGCTCCTAACAGTGGATTATCAGAGGTGGAACAATGGATTGATGGAATTCGATCAAGATATCCTCTGCTTGGGTTGAGACACCCTCATTAGCAATTTTGTCAGAAAATTTAGTCACCTCTCTTCTCACATGAGAGGGAATGAGGGTGAGAGAGGGATGAAGGAAAGAGAAAATGGTTTCCAGAGGGTAGAGAAGGAACCAACTTGGGGATAATTTAGCTGGATCAGAGCCATTGATGAGCTTGGTGTCCAACTCGATGACTACTTGAGAATATCATTCAAATATAAGATGGTTTATACTTAGTCTAGTGGCAAGTTGGATCCCCCGTATGAGGCCCCAAATCTATGCAAAATTGTTGGTATCATGACCTAAGTTCCCTATTAATATGTACATGATCTTCTTAGTGTTTTTTCTAAGGAAAATTCCAAAACCTGAGGTTCCAAGGTTGCCTTTCGAGGCGACATCAAAATTCAGTTTAACAAACCATGTAGGGGGGAAGTGCCAAGAAGTGAGGTTGCGTGATAGGGGCGGGGGGGTGAAGAGGATTGCTAGGTGAGGCCCAGTGTAGGTTGAGGTTCCAATTTGAGAGGATGAGATATTCTTGGGCATAGTTAGTGAGGTATTCAAGTTTCCATTGTTGGGCTCTTATGGTTTCCTTTACATTTCCATAGATTTGAGACTAGATGTAGGACAGGGAGGAAGATTTGGAATGGAAGATGTGTTTGTTTCGCTCTTTCCATATTTTCCAAACAATGAAGCCTGGTAATAATAGCCAAATCCTATTTAGGAATGGATTGGTGAAGGCTCAATTTCCCAAGATCTCAATGTTTTCTATGATACTGTCTCCAACTCTGTTGGTTTTCCTCATTATCTGAAAAGCTTGATCCTAGATCTCCCCACTGATAGAGCATTGAGTGAGAAAATGCATCGTTGATTCTTCTTTTTAGTAAAAAAGATGGCATATAGAAGGTCCTATAAATCCACACTTCCATATGTTGTCCCAAGTGAGGATTCGATTTTGAACCATAAGCCATAGGAAAGTGGAAACCGTTGGATACATTTTTGACTTCCATATATTTTTCCATATAGTGTTAGTAGGTAGAGTATGGAAGTTCTCCTAAAGGATGTAGGCTTATCTAAGTGTGAAATCTTCGAAAGGGGAGTGGCCCCATCGAAGAATATCTCAACCATTTTTTATGCGAATTTTCCTTTTTGCAATGGTGTTGAGCCAAGATTGTATGTTATGATATTGAGGAATGTGCAGGTCACGGGGGATCCTTTTCCAGGTTCTCCAAGAGGGATGGTGAGTGTCATTCAGCCAAAGGTTGGAGAATTTAAGATCATCTATATATGGCCATTTTTTATTGAGGGGGAACATGCTATTCATGGAGTGCAAAGCAGGAAGTTGTTTCCAAGAATCTATCCAAAATAACGCATTTTGTCCATCCTAGATTTCCCAAAAAGCGTGCTCCCGTATGAGAGGTCGATTGCACCATGCGAAATTCCAGATGTTAGAACCTTGGATCTAGTGATTGAATCTGATAAGTTGTGTTGTATTGGTGTGCATAGAATATTTTTTATTCCATATTTTATCCCAGAGTTTTTTTGGGTACTTGAGCCAATGCCACCATATTTTAGCCCCAAAATGTTTTTTAATTTACCTAGGTCTCCGAGGCTGAGTCCTCCATTAGATTTTGGTTTATGAACTTTATCCTAGCTAACCATAGCCCATTTGTTTCCAAGATTGTGCCCATGCCAAATAAATTTTCTCTATAGATTTCGAATGGTTTTGATGACCAACTGTGGGGCGGCCAAAAGTGATAAAAGATAGGCAGGGATAGCTTGGAGAATCGACTTTATGAGGAAAAGTCTTGCAACAATGTTTAGGGATATAAAGGTTCAGTTCCAAAGGATATTTGAGAGGGAATAAAATAAGGTGTCCCAAGAGATGTTGCAAGATGCATCTTTAGAAAGGGGGATGTCAAGTTAGTTGGATGGAAGGGAGCTTCTTGGAATTCCCAGGAGTCGATAGATCTGACATTGGACCACGGGGGGAGTATTGAAGAAGAAAATATGGGACTTACTCAAATTGAAGGTGGTACCATAGGCTTCAAAAAAATCATTGAGGATGGTCTTGAGMTTATTATCCTCCTGTGCGGTAAGAGAGTTCATTAGTAGGGTATCATCCACAAACTAACTGTGAGAGGCAATAACCTACAAGCCGTGAAGAGGGAGCCCTTGGAKTCATCCGTCCTCTATTGAGGCTTTGATATAGTCTCACTATAGTAGTTGGATATATTCATGTGAACATAATAAATGTAAGAGGAATTATTAAAAGGTTCTTCTTCTAGAAGGTTCCTCCTCTAGAGTGTTCTTAAGTGGTTGGCATCACTATATAAAGGGCTTCAAGAAATGTAATTGAATTCAAGAATAAATATTGTATTTGGAGTGTGTATCTCATTAGGAGGTTTCCCCTTCAAAGAGGCAAATTAACAGGAGAGGCTGCAATTAAGCGCGTTGGGTGTGGAGTAGTACTGAGATAGGTGACCACTCAGGAATTCCTAGTGTTTTACATGCCTATGGAATTTTATCAACTTAGACTAATTTATCCCACATGCATCATGGGAATTTTTCTCCCCTCACTCTCTCATATATAATTGGGGTGAAGGAGGACCTTTAAGAATGCAATGGAATGTGGTATAAAGCTTCTTGCGAATGAAGTGTAGCCAACATCTCTTTCTTTTCAAAGATAAGCTATCACATTCTGCCAGTTTGTGTTCTATAGTGTTTTTCTATCTTATTCATTAATAGAATTTTGGTATCACTATATTTTTCTTTTTCTTGCAAGATCTATGTGTATTTCCTTGTTATATCTCTGTTATATCTTTGTATTCATGTTGTTCTCAAAATAATATGGATCAAGCANTAAAGCTTCTTGCGAATGAAGTGTAGCCAACATCTCTTTCTTTTCAAAGATAAGCTATCACATTCTGCCAGTTTGTGCTCTATAGTGTTTTTCTATCTTATTCATTAATAGAATTTTGGTATCACTATATTTTTCTTTTTCTTGCAAGATCTATGTGTATTTCCTTGTTATATCTCTGTTATATCTTTGTATTCATGTTGTTCTCAAAATAATATGGATCAAGCATATAGATTGTGTTGTCGTAGAGTGTGGATGACCTACTAAATGTGTTGCAAGTGTTCTACCCAACTCTTGTTGAAGTTGAGGATGCCATCTATATATATGACCACAAATTAATTGGTGAAGAGTAGCACGATGTCATCCATCAACCTCATGAAAGTTGTTGGCACATTCGTCAAGCTAAAGGGCATCACCAACCACTTGAAAACACCTTATTTAGACTTGAAAGTAGTCTTCCATACTTCAGTATGTTCTATGGGGACCTCGTGGTAGCCAAACTTCATATCAATCTTAATAAAGTACTTACCCCCCTTGAGCTAGTCGAGAAGATCGTAAATCCATGAAATTGTATACTAGTTTCTGACTTTGATTTTGTTCAGACATTTGTAATCAATATAGAGTTGCCAAGTCCCTTATTTGCTTTTCACAAGAAAGATTGGGCTCCTACAAGTTGAGGAGCTTGGTTGAATGTGCCCCTTTTGGTGCATCTCTTGAATGTAGTGTAGCTAGAGAGGTAATGGTTGGGGGGCAGGGGGTCGAAGAGCCCATAGAGATAATAATGGAGGCCATTCAATGAAAGGTGGACGAGGTCCACTATATTATTAAATAAGGCTCACTATGGTATTTTTTTTCTATAAATAAAATTTTGTATTACCTTAAAAAGTTTTCAAAACAATATACACATAAAAACTTACCACCTGTCCAACCATACAAATGGAAACCAGGCCAGGTGGCACTTTGTCAAATGTAGGTTTAATTTTGATACAAGGTCAATTTCCCACACTTCTTAACAGTCTATCTACAACCATGGTTGTTCTAAATAGAGAAACAAAATAACAGAAAAGGAATTTAAAGTTTAGGCGAACGCAAATTTCCATCATCCTTGGTTGGTCATAGAGAGAACACAAAGGGATAACAACATGTTTGGAACCTGCTCTTAGTTGGCTCACTTGACAGGGCATGAAAAAAACATCTAGGAGTCGAGAAAGGGTCGATTGATGGTGAATATTCTCCTGGGCATCCCATCACATATCAAATATTAATTGAAGATGTTCTTGAGAGAGGCCCCATCTTCTGGGAGAAGTCGTAATAAAATCTTCATGTGGTAGAGAGTCTCATGTAGGATGAGTCGCATCTTCATGTTGAACTTTAGTGGTAAATTCTTCCTCAATAGGGAAACCACCCATTTTTGTTTCCAAGTCGTATTCCTATTGAACTTCAGTGTGAAGTTCTTCCTCAATGAGGAAACCAACCAGGTATGTTGCCAAGTTGTCTACCAGGGGAGGATGACTGAAAGTAAGGGGTGGTTCCAATATGTCTAAAGAAGAGAACAAAAGGGAGTCCAGGGGTGCCAGAGGAGGGTCCTGGGGGATTTATTCCTCCACAATCTCCACGGGATGGTCATCCTCCACCGAATTTTGGGTGAAGCTTGGTGAAAACTTTAGAGGAGGGCCAACATGGTGGTATTGAGCTATGGGGGTGGAATTGGTTCAACGGGAGGTCCAGGACCACGATATCGAGAAAAAAATATATAATAGGTCGGTATTCTCTTTGTTTTTCCCCTTTATCTAGGCATCGAAAAGGATGGGGAAGAGAAAGCAGACAGGAGGGGGAGAGGACACATAGAGGATGAAGAATTCGAGTAGGAGAGAGACCCATGAGACTAAATACAAACAATAACCGGAACAATGAAACAAATTTCAGTTCTTAGCTTCATGTTTTTCGCTTCTTTGATATTTAAATGCTCCATTATAACTAAGATGATGACAGGTAGGCTAATCGTACTAGGCTTGGCATGATCCATCTCGTGCTTTGAGGGCAACATTAATTCAATCTTCCCACATAGGTGCACCAATGTCCCTTTCACTTGTATGAATGTCATGCAAAATGGAAGGAGGGGGGGATGGAGGCTAGGGATACTAACTCTCAAATGTGCATGATCTCCAGTTGTCACCCCATCTGGGTGGGGGGAGTATCTTATTGAAATCTCCTTGTAGTGGATTAGCATATGTGGAGCAAGGGATTGATGGAATTCGATCAAGTTATCCTCTGCTTGGGTTGAGACACCATCCTTAGCAAGTTTGTTAGCAAATTTATTCTTCGATCTTATCATATGAGAGGTAATGAGGGTGAGAGAGGGACAAAGGAGAGAGAAAATGGTTTCCAGGAGGTAGAACAGGTGCCAACCTAGGGATACTTTAGTTGGATCAGACCCATTGATGAGATTAGTGGCCAGCACAATGACTACTTGAGAATACCCTTCAAATATAAGATGGTTTATATTTAGGCTATTGACAAGTTGTATCCCCTGGATGAGGCCCAAAATCTCTACAAAACTGTTGGTATCATGACCTAGGTGCCTTGCTAACATGTACGTGATATGCCCAATGTTTTTTCTAAGAACAACTCCAAAACCTGAGATTCCAAGGTTTCCTTTCGAGGTGCCATCGAAATTCGATTTAACAAAGCATGTAAGGGGGAAGTGCCAAGAAGTAAGATTGGGTGATAGGTACAAGGGGTGAAGATGATTGCTAGGTGAGGCACGGGGTAGTTTGAGGTTCCAATTCAAGAGGATGAGAGATTCTTGGGAATAGCCAGTGAGGTCTTCAGGTGTCTAGTGTTGGGATCTTATGGTTTCCTTTACATTTCCATATATATGAGACCAGATGTAGGATGGAAGGAAGGTTTGGAATGTAATATGTGTATGTTTCACTCTTTCCATATTTTCCAAACAATGAAGCCTGGCAATAACTGCCAAAAATCTATTTAGAAATGGATTGGTGAAGGCTCTGTTTCCCTAGTTCTCAATGGTTTGTATGATACTGTCTCTGGCTTTGTTGGTTTGCCTCATTATTTGAGAAGTTGGATCCCAAATCTCCCCACTAATAGAAAATTGATTGAGTAAATTCTCCATTGACTCTTCTTTTTGGTAAAAAAGATGGCATATAGAAGGTCCTATAAATCCATGCTTCCATATATTGTCCCAAGTGAGGATTCGATTTTGAACAATAAACCATAGGAAAGTGGAAACCTTTGGCTACAATTTTGACTTCCATAAAGTTTTCTATATAGTGTCAGTAGGGAGAGTATGGAAGTTCTCTTGAAGGATGTAGAATTCTCTAATTGTGAAAGTGCCCAAGGGGGAGTGGCCCAATTAGAGAATATATGAACCATTTCTAATGAAAATTTTCCTTTGTGCAGTGGTGTTGAGCCAAGGTTGTATGTTATAGTCTTCAGGAATGTGCAAGTCATGGGGGAGCATTTTCCACGTTCTCCATGGGGGATGGCGAGTGTCATTCAGCCAAATGTCGGTGAATTTAATATCATCTATATGTGGCCAATTTTTCTTTAGGGGGAACATGTTATCTATGGAGTGCAAAGGAGAAAGTTGTTGCCAAGAATCTATCCAAAATAACCCATTTTGTCCATCTGAGATTTCATAGAAAGCATGCTACTGTATGAGAGGCCAATTGTGCCATGCGACATTCCAAATGTTAGAACCTTAGATCTAGTCATTGAACCTGATGAGTTGTGTTTTATTGGTGTGCGGAGCATATTTTTGCTTCCAAAGTTTAGCCCAGATTTCTTTTGGGTACTTGAGCCAATGCCACCAGATTTTTGCCCCCATAATGTTTTTTAATTTACCTTGGTCCATGAGGTTGAGTCCTCCATTGGATTTTTCTTTACAAACTTTCTCTATAGGTTTAAAATGGTTTTGATGATTGACTGTGGGGTGGCCATAAGTGAGAAAAGATTGGCAAGGATAGCTTGGAGAATCGACTTTATGAAAACTATTTTTGCAACAATGCTTAGGGATCTAAAGGTCTAGTTCCCAAGGAGATTTGAGAGGCAAGACAAGAAGGCGTCCCAAAAGATGTTGCAAGATGCAGCTTCAAAAAGGGGTATGTCAAGGTAGTTGGATGGAAGGGAGCTTCTTGGAATGCCTAGGATTCAAGAGATGTGATGCTAGACCGCAAGGAGAGTATTGGAGAAGAAAAGATGTGACTTACTCAAATTGAAGGCAGTACCAAAGGCTTCAAAAAAATCATTGAGGATGATCTTAAGCTTGTTATATTCCTGTGCGGTAGGAGATTTCATCAGTAGGGTAAACTGGTTGTGAGAGGCAGCAACCTGCAATTTGTGAAGAGGGAGCCCTTGGAGTGATTCATCCTCTATTGAGGCTTTGATATAGGCTCACTATGGTAGTTAGATATATTTATGTGAACATAATAAATGTAAGAGGACTTATTACAAGGTTCTTCTTTTGGAAGGTTCCTTCCCTAGAGTGTTCTTAAGTGGTTGGTAGCACTATATAAAGGGGTTCAAGCAATGTAATTGAATTCAAGAAGAAATATTGTATTTGGAGTGTGTAGCTCGTTATGAGGTTGCCCCTGCAAAGAGGAAAATTAACAGGAGAGGATACCTTCCATAATAGGATCTATTGTATCGTGTTGCTCTACCTTAGGGGTTTTCATAATAATAAAGTGTGGGTTTTCTATACTTCTCTTGGATCTATTGTGGTGATTTTCCATTCAAGTCTTTGGTAATGGGGGGACGAGGACAGGGGTGAAGGGGCCCCTAGTGATAATAGTGAAGGTCATTCAATGTAAGGTGGATTAGGTCCACTATATTATTAAACAAGGCCCATTATGGTAGTTAGATATATTAGTGTGAACATAAAAATGTAAGAGGACTTATTAGATGGTTCTGCTTTTAGAAGGTTCCTCCTCTAGAATGTTCTTAGGTGGTTGGTATCACTACATAAAGGGTCTCAAGCAATGTAATGGAAGTCAAGATAAGTATTGTATTTGGAACGTGTATCTCATTAGATGATTCCCCTTGGAAGAGGCAAGTGAACATGAGAGGATCCCTTCCATAATAGGATCTATTGTATAGTGTTTCCCTACCTAAAGGTTTTCATAATAATAAAGTGTGGGTTTTCTATATTTTTTTTTGGATATAGTGTGGTGATTTTGTATTCATTTCTTTGGTACTTAACAAGTGGTAGCAGATCACTCGCTTAGGCCACAAAAGAGACGGTTTTCTTTCTTCCACCACAAAAGGGGCAAGTGGATTAGAAGGTAGTGAATAATTTACTTGTATTTTTAAGTTTTTCCAAAAAATAGTTTTAGATTTTGAAAATTCAAATCTTCTTGATGGGACTTTTTAATTACAATTTTAATATGATTATAATAAAATATTTTTAGGGAATATTTATTTTTAAACAAATAATGAATAATATTATTGTTTTCTTCATTTTAAAAAGCATTTAATTTGTTTATTTTTAAACAAATAATAAATAATTTACTTGCATTTTAAAGATTTTGAAAATTTAAAATTTCTTATTTTACTTTTGAAAATACAATTTCACTTTTATTACAAAAGTTAGAATAAAAAAAAATATTTTAAATAAATTATGAATAATATTATTATTTTTATTATTTCGAAGGAATTGTAAAGATAGTAAGATAATGAAGAAATTATTTTTATTTTCAAATTTGTCCTCTAAATACGATTTTAAAAATTCGAAACTTCTTGATTTTACTTTTAAAATTATAATTTGACTTTTATTATAATAAAAAATTGAAACAAATAAATTTATTTTAAATAAATTATGAATAATATTATTAAAATCAAATTATAATTTCACTTTTATATAATTAAAAATTAAAACAAACAAATTTATTTTAAATAAAATATTAATAATATTATTATTATTATTATCTTAAAAAAATTGGAAAAATAGGACAAAATGTTTTTTCCAATTATAAATAAAAAAAATTGTAATGAATTATAAAATACTAAAATTATGAAACATGTCTATATATTTTTTTATTTTTTTAAATAACAACTTGTGGTACAAAATTTTAATATATAAGTTATATTTGTTGAAATCTCAGTTAACTTTTTACAATTTTTTTTTGGGTTATACTGACTATGTAAATATGTGAAATCATCTCAAACCCAAAAAAAAAAATTATATTTTTAATTATTTACCTACCACATAATACAAAGATACATCACGATAATGTACTCACACTTTAATTTTGAAAGAAATTCAACGTTTTTTAAGTTTTATCTTTTATTGTTTTCATTAATTTTTCTTTTTAATAAATTTTATATAATATTTTTTCAAAACAATTAAATAATTTATAAAAAAATATAAATGAATAATATCTAAATATAAATTAAAAATTAAAAACTAGTAGCTAGCCATAAGACTACTCCACGTCACATATCACGTACATATACTTTGTTGATTAAAATGAATACGAACGTTACTTCCTCTTCAGCCATAGCAAAATTCCTTCTAATAAAATAAAAATATTATTCACCTTACGCCCATATAGGAAAATTCCTTATAATGATATAAAAAGATTATTCACCTTACATTCTTATATAGCGTGCATGGAAGAGTGAATCAAGCTATTTTGCGAACCAGAAAAGCAACAGCTACGTCAACCGTATTGCCATATTTGGCGGCGGCTCTGTTTGCAATCCTCGTGAAAATTTCATCTACCAAATGCTCATCCCACCCGAAGTGAGTTCCCATCTGTAGAACCATATTTAACTGCAGAAGCATCGTTGAAATGAAATGGGTTAGTCCAACTTGAAATTATAAGATATGCGAACGCAGTTTAATGGAATTACCTGAAGAAATGAATTAGTAGCATAGCTGGAATCCCCGTTTCCACCCTTCATGCAGAGCACATTCTCTAGAACCATCTTTAACTGCAGAAGCATCGTTGAAATGAAATGGGTTAGTCCAACGTGAAATTGTAAGATATGCCAACTCACGATAATGGGATTACCTGGACAGATGGATTATTTACATAGCTTGAATCCCCGTTTCCACCCTTCATGCATAATCGGTCTCCATTGAACACGGTGCTAAAAATAAAAATATAAAAATTTAACTTTAATGATGTTATTTTTTTAAATTTGATGATATTTTTTAATTATGTTATTTTTTTAAATTTGATGATATTTTTTAATTGATATAAATATAAATATCAATTATAAACACTTTTGTGATAGCCATTCATGTTATGGCTATTATATTTATTGGGCGAGCTATTCCAAAATTGTCATAATTATATCCACGGAGATTTTTTTGTGAAGAATGTTATTGAAAATTATCGTATAGTATAAATAATCATAATAATAATGTTCTTATATTACCCAATCATAATGTTTAAATCATTGTCAACAAATTTGATCTATAAGCTAGGTAGACTAGGAGAAAGGGTTTATCATAGTAGTGTAATGGAATTTGTAATAATTATATGGTGTAGATAGTTGTGCAATGGATTTCAAAATGAGTTAAATATAAAATAATTTTAGAAATAAAAATATGGAAAACAAAATATATATAAATAAATAATTTTATATTAATATAATTTTTTTATAAAATTAAAAGGAAAATAATTTTAGAAATAAAAATATGGAAAATAAAATATATATAAATAAATAATTTTATATTAATATAATTTTTTATAAAATTAAAAGGAAAATGGAATATGTAAATTTAAAATTGTATATAAATATAAGATGAAATTTTTGATAAAGTATTTTTAGTATATTATTATGAAATTATATATAATAATATAAAAATATTAAATGACAATGTGTAATTATAAAATTATATAACATTTAAGAAGAATTAATGTTGAAATGAAATTATTAATATACATAAAAATGAATTATTAATATAATGTAATTGTCATCAATTAAATATCATTATTGTTTTTTAAGAAGTTGTGAGGTTTACAATAATATAAATAGCACTATTAAAAAACATAATTATTGTGTTTTAAGAAGTTATGAGGTGTACAATAATATAAATAGCACTAACTATTAAAAAACATAATTATTGTGTTTTAAGAAGTTATGAGGTGTACAATAATATAAATAGCACTATTAAAAAACATAATTATTGTGCAATTTAATGAGATATGAGGTGTGGATAATAAATTGATGGAGCTTTTAAAAATGATGTTATAATTAACCAATAGTGAATTTGTAGAGGAGTGTCGAAATATAATCTTAATGTCAATTTGTAACATACTCACTTAATATTTTTTTAGACTTATGGGTGAATATATGTTTTTTCTCTATTATATGATGGTGAAGGTGAAGGTGGACATGGGGGGAATAATAGAGAAAAATATATTGTAGAGGAGCACCGAAATATAATCTTAATGTTAATTTGTACCATACTCACTTAATATTTTTTTAGACTTATGGGTGAATAAATGTTTTTTTCTCTATTATATGATGGTGAAAGTGAAGATGGATGTGGAGGGAATAATAAAGAAAAATATAATATCTATATACTTTTTTATCCAGAATTACAAAAATATAACTATACTTTGGAATTAGTAATTCATTATCACAATGAAAATTATAAAATTCTCTATTTTTAAATATAAGTTTAGGAAACCTAAAATATGTATAAAGTGAAAAAATATATAAAAAATAAAAATAATAATCACATTATGAAACAAAACACATGTTCTGAAAGAATGAAACCAATTGATTGTTTAAAAAAAGTTAACCACCGAACTATATGGATTTTATTGGGTTGAACCATTCCTTAAACAAACTAGGGAGATCCATCATAAAAACCTTATGTCATCATAAAAAAATATGCAAAGATGATAAAACATAACATGTTTACACATCAATATCTAACTTAGAAAATCCTATTAAAATTTTTGTTGACAAAAAATTTAGTTCCAATATTATAGAAGGAAAACCTAAACCCATATTCCAATATACCTTAATGAGCCAACCATGGCTAAAAGAGTGATGAGAATTACTATAAAACTGAGTTCAAAATGCTAAAAAATGAAACAACATCTACGCTAGGTTTCTTAAGAGCTGTTAAATCTATGAAAGTTCCCTTAACCTTAAACTATTTGAAAACATCTAAATAGATGGAAAAATGATTTGTCTTGGTTATAAAAAATTGGGTTAAGGTATCATCTTTAAAATAAAGTATAGCATCGAAAGAAGGTTCAACATTGTGAACAATAATAAGGGATATGTAATTTCATAGTTCAACTACATAATCATCTAGTCTAAATGAAATCACGAGGAAATTATCATCATTAAGGAACATTAAAATGAAAGAGATACAAAAATTGAGGGATATAGAAGTTGAATACAAACTAGAGATTTAGACACTTGATTAGCACTTGATTAGTTTTTGGAACTAAAGATTAAAAGTAGAGATTTGAATTTCTCTATTATTAAGTAGAGTATCATCAAATACTTTGTAATAATGATATATTAATAATTGATTAAATATTTACAATGTTTTAAAATAATATATTTGGATTGCTAGGACATTCTTATGAACGACATATTTCTTAATTCTTCATTTTATTTTTTTTTTGTAAGTAAGAAAATTGTATTACGTAAGGTGCCTGTAATGGCTAAAACAAGGTTCCAAAAATACGAAAATAATCCCCTGGAATTGCTGGACTGCCCCAACAGAGGGGAAACCAGTCCAGGCAATCACCCAGTCACCAGTCTGAGTCTGCAACAGTGTAAAAAACTAGCAAAAGCATAATAAAACTATCTATCCTAGGAAAGTGGCAAATTGCTAGACACCTGGCCGAGCCACACAACACCGAGGTCCTCTGCCCAGGCCTCTGTCGTGGCCTTATTCGGCTGATCTTCCACCGCCTGC